>JAGGDV010000102.1:0-29512 GCA_017639485.1 Pluvialis apricaria
CATGGGGACGGGGAGAGGGAGGTGGGCATGGGGACGGGGAGAGGGAGATGGCGGTGGGAATGGGGAGAGGGAGGTGGCTGTGGGGACGGGGAGAGGGAGATGGGCATGGGACGGGGAGAGGGAGATGGGCATGGGACGGGGAGAGGGAGATGGGCATGGGGACGGGGAGAGGGAGATGGGCGGGGACGGGGAGAGGGAGATGGCCGTGGGGACGGGGAGAGGGAGATGGTCATGGGACGGGGAGAGGGAGATGATCATGGGGACGGGGAGAGGGAGATGGGCATGGGACGGGGAGAGGGAGATGGCCATGGGGACGGGGAGAGGGAGATGGGCATGGGACGGGGAGAGGGAGATGGGCATGGGGACGGGGAGAGGGAGATGGGCATGGGGACGGGAGAGGGAGATGGCTGTGGGAGGGGAGGGAGATGGCATGGGACGGGGAGAGGGAGATGGGCATGGGACGGGGAGAGGGAGATGGGCATGGGACGGGGAGAGGGAGATGGCTGTGGGACGGGGAGAGGGAGATGGGCATGGGACGGGGAGAGGGAGATGGTCATGGGGACGGGGAGAGGGAGATGGGCATGGGGACGGGGAGAGGGAGATGGTCATGGGGACGGGGAGAGGGAGATGGGCATGGGGACGGGGAGAGGGAGATGGGCATGGGGACGGGGAGAGGGGAGATGGGCATGGGGACGGGAGAGGGAGATGGGCATGGGACGGGAGAGGGAGATGGGCATGGGGACGGGGGAGAGGGGAGATGGGCATGGGACGGGGAGAGGGAGATGGTCATGGGGACGGGGAGAGGGAGATGGTCATGGGGACGGGGAGAGGGAGATGGCTGTGGGGACGGGGGAAGGGGAGATGGGCATGGGACGGGGAGAGGGAGATGGGCATGGGGACGGGGAGAGGGAGATGGGCTGGGGACGGGGAGAGGGAGATGGTCATGGGGACGGGGAGAGGGAGATGGGCATGGGGACGGGGAGAGGGAGATGGCTGTGGGGACGGGGAGAGGGAGATGGGCATGGGACGGGGAGAGGGAGATGGTCATGGGGACGGGGAGAGGGAGATGGGCATGGGGACGGGGAGAGGGAGATGGGCATGGGACGGGGAGAGGGAGATGGTCATGGGGACGGGGAGAGGGAGATGGGCATGGGGACGGGGAGAGGGAGATGGGCATGGGACGGGGAGAGGGAGATGGTCATGGGGACGGGGAGAGGGAGATGGGCATGGGGGACGGGGAGAGGGAGATGGCTGTGGGGACGGGGAGAGGGAGATGGGCATGGGACGGGGAGAGGGAGATGGGCATGGGGACGGGGAGAGGGAGATGGCGGTGGGAATGGGGAGAGGGAGGTGGCTGTGGGGACGGGGAGAGGGAGATGGGCATGGGGACAGGGAGAGGGAGATGGGCATGGGACGGGGAGAGGGAGATGGCTGTGGGGACGGGGAGAGGGAGATGGGCATGGGGACGGGGAGAGGGAGATGGGCATGGGACGGGGAGAGGGAGATGGTCATGGGGACGGGGAGAGGGAGATGGGCATGGGGACGGGGGAGAGGGAGATGGCCGTGGGGACGGGGAGAGGGAGATGGGCATGGGGACGGGGAGAGGGAGATGGTCATGGGACGGGGAGAGGGAGATGGGCATGGGACGGTGAGAGGGAGATGGGCATGGGACGGGGAGAGGGAGATGGGCATGGGGACGGGGAGAGGGAGATGGTCATGGGGACGGGGAGAGGGAGATGGGCATGGGACGGGGAGAGGGAGATGGCTGTGGGAACGGGGAGAGGGAGATGGTCATGGGACGGGGAGAGGGAGATGGTCATGGGGACGGGGAGAGGGAGATGGGCAGGGGACGGGGAGAGGGAGATGGCTGTGGGGATGGGGAGAGGGAGATGGGCATGGGGACGGGGAGAGGGAGATGGGCATGGGGACGGGGAGAGGGAGATGGCCGTGGGACGGGGAGAGGGAGATGGTCATGGGACGGGGAGAGGGAGATGGGCATGGGACGGGGAGAGGGAGATGGGCATGGGGGACGGGGAGAGGGAGATGGGCATGGGAACGGGGAGAGGGAGATGGCCGTGGGGACGGGGGAGAGGGAGATGGGGCATGGGGACGGGGAGAGGGAGATGGGCATGGGACGGGGAGAGGGAGATGGCGGTGGGAATGGGGAGAGGGAGATGGGCATGGGACGGGGAGAGGGAGATGGCTGTGGGAACGGGGAGAGGGAGATGGGCATGGGGACGGGGAGAGGGAGATGGCTGTGGGGATGGGGAGAGGGAGAGGGCATGGGACGGGGAGAGGGAGATGGCTGTGGGGATGGGGAGAGGGAGATGGTCATGGGGACGGGGAGAGGGAGATGGCCGTGGGGACGGGGAGAGGGAGATGGGCGTGGGGACGGGGAGAGGGAGATGGCTGTGGGGACGGGGAGAGGGAGATGGGCATGGGGACGGGGAGAGGGAGATGGGCATGGGGGACGGGGAGAGGGAGATGGGCGTGGGGACGGGGAGAGGGAGATGGGCATGGGGACGGGGAGAGGGAGATGGCCGTGGGACATCAGGGGAAGGAGGGGTATTATTGTGAGAAGTGCGGAGAGAGAGATGGTTGTGGGAACTGGGGAGAGGGATGAGTATTATTGTGGGAAGCAGGGAGAGGGAGGGAGATGGTTGTAGGAGCCGGGGAGATGGAGAGGTGATGGTCATGGGAAGTGGGGAGAGGGTGGCAGATGGTCATCGGGAACTGGGGAGAGGAACAAATATCGTTGCGGGAAGCGGGAAGAGAGAGACAGACGGCCGTGGGAACTGGGGAGACGGAGGGGTATGGTTGTAGGAGCCGGGGAGATGGAGAGGTGATGGTTGTGGGGAGAGGGAGGAGTGCGGTTGGGGAAACGGGAGAGGGAAGGGAGGCGGTTGTGGGAAGTGGGGGAGGGAGGAGTATGGCACCGAAAACTGGGAGAGAGGGAGGGATTCAGCCCGGGAACTGGGGGAGAGGGCGGATGCTGGGGCGGGCACAGCCCTGGGGTGCAGGCAGAGGGACGAGCAGGGTACCCTAAACCCCCGTGTGCTGTGCTCCCCCCACTCCAACCTTGGGGAGACTCCCTCCCCCCACAGCACCCCCGGCTCTGTGAACCGCTCCCCCCTCCCCCTTCCACCCCCCCCCAGCACCCCCATGGCCGCCCGCCGCATTTCGGCACGACCGGGTACTTCCTTGGCAGGACACCGGGTGCGTGTGTGTCGCCAGCCAGACTCTGCCAGCCCCATCCCAAAATAGACCCCCCCAGGAACGCGCCCCGCTGGGGGGGGGGGGGGGCCCAGATGTGAGTCAGAGTTGGGGGCGGGGGGGGGGGGGGAGACACAGTGGGGACACGGTGCGGGGGTAGTGTGGCCGGGGCTGAGGACGCTGGGGACAGCGGTGGAAGGGGCTCGGTGTGGGGATGACATCTCCTGTGGTTGGTGCCAGCTCCGGGGAACGATGCCTCGGTCCTGGGGATCACTGCGGGGCCAGCAAGGGGGGGGGCTGGCGTCCCTGCCCTGTCCCCAAATCATCCTGCCCCACATCTGGGGGTCTGGCACCTACTGCTTGCTCCCGGTCCCCGCCCCGCAGCCTTGCGGGAGCCGGCTGGCACGTGGGTGGGTGAAGCTGGAACTGTGAGATGCTGCACGGCAGGGGGACACGGGGCAAAAAAAGGTGTCACACACACACCCCCCCCCCCTCCATCCTCTCAGGGAGGTGGCATTGGAGAGGGGAAACTGAGGCAGGCGGAGGGACGCCTGTGACCCGCTGTGTCCTCCTGGGACGCCACTGGAGTGGCATGAGGGGTGGTGGCCGGGCTGGGGCTGCGCTGGGGCTGCGGCAATGCGGGGGGCAGGTGGTGTGTGGGTCTGGTACGACTGAGCTGTGTCGTGGCATGGCTGGGCTGTGTCGTGACATTGCTGGGCTGTGTCGTGGCATGACCAGGACGTGTCATGGCATGGCTGAGCTCTGCCACGGTATTGCTGGGCTGTGTCGTGGCATGACCAGGCTGTGTCGTGACATTGCTGGGCTGTGTCGTGGCATGACCAGGACATGTCATGGCATGGCTGAGCTCTGTCATGGTATTGCTGGGCTGTGTCGTGGCATGACCGGGCTGTGTCGTGACATTGCTGGGCTGTGTCATGGCATGGCTGAGCTCTGTCATGGCATGGCTGGGCTGTGTTGTGGCATGGCTGGACTGTGTCGTGGCACCAGTGTGTGTCGTGGCATGGCTGGGCTGTGTCGTGACATTGCTGGGCTGTGTCGTGGCATGACCAGGACATGTCATGACATTGCTGGGCTGTGTTGTGGCATGACCAGGACGTGTCATGGCATGGCTGAGCTGTGTCATGGTATTGCTGGGCTGTGTCGTGGCATGGCCGGGCTGTGTCGTGACATTGCTGGGCTGTGTCATGGCATGGCTGAGCTCTGTCATGGTATTGCTGGGCTGTGTCGTGGCATGGCCGGGCTGTGTCATGACATTGCTGGGCTGTGTCGTGGCATGGCTGGGCTGTGTCGTGACATTGCTGGGCTGTGTCGTGGCATGACCAGGCTGTGTCGTGACATTGCTGGGCTGTGTCATGGCATGGCTGAGCTCTGTCATGGTATTGCTGGGCTGTGTCGTGGCATGACTGAGCTGTGTTGTGGCATGGCTGGGCTGTGTCGTGACATGGCTGGGCTGTGTCGTGGCATGACCAGGCTGTGTTGTGACATTGCTGGGCTGTATTGTGGCATGACCAGGACGTGTCATGGCATGGCTGAGCTCTGCCACGGTATTGCTGGGCTGTGTCGTGGCATGACCGGGCTGTGTCGTGACATTGCTGGGCTGTGTCGTGGCATGACCAGGACGTGTCATGGCATGGCTGGGCTGTGTCGTGGCATAGCTGGGCTGTGTCATGGCATGACCGGGCTGTGTCGTGACATTGCTGGGCTGTATTGTGGCATGACCAGGACGTGTCATGGCATGGCTGAGCTCTGTCATGGTATTGCTGGGCTGTGTCGTGGTATGACCGGGCTGTGTCGTGGCATGACTGGGCTGTGTCATGGCATGGCTGAGCTCTGTCATGGTATTGCTGGGCTGTGTCGTGGTATGACTGGGCTGTGTCGTGACATTGCTGGGCTGTGTCGTGGCATGACCGAGCTGTGTCACGGCATCGCTTGGTTGTGTTGTGGCACTGCTGGGCTGTGTCGCGACATGGTTCGGGTTGTGTTGTGGGACGAGCTTGTGATGGCATTGCACGGGGGACAGACGGAGAGGATGGGTTGGGCATGGGGGGGGACAGGTGGGGATTTGCACTTGGGGACAGACAGACAGACGTTAAGGGGTGGAGCAGATTGGTCCGATGGAGAGGCAGGAAGGACAGATGGCCAAGGTGGAGCATTGCACGGGGGGGACAAACAGAGGTGGCATGGGACAGCTCTCACAGAGGACTATGGACATGGACAGAGCAAATGATGCACAGCATGTGGGGATGGACAGACAGCACAGGCAGGGAGAGCAAAGATAAGCAGTAAGGGCATGTGGGGACAGACGGACCAAGCGCTGTGTGCCGCGGAGGGATGGACACACGGGCAGACAGTGTGGAGGACAGCTTGCAGGCATGGACGGACAGAGCGTGGTGCCGGGGACAGGCCCCCTCTCCGGGTGGACAAGCAGCAGCACGGGGACAGAGAGTGCAGAGCAGCGCGCTGAGGGACAGCCAGGAGGCCCCGCACGCCGCTTCACCACCGAGCCCGCCGGGCGCAACGCGGCTCAGCCCCGTCCCCGGCTCCACCATGTCCATCTGCCCACCCGTGCAATGCCCTGCCTCTACCTCCACGCCCAGTGCCACCCCGTCTGTCCATCCCCCCGTTCTGTCCGTCTGTCTCCCTATGCGGTGCTCTGTCTTTACCCGCATGCCCAGCTCCACCCTGTCCTTCTGTCCCCCCAAGCAGTGTCCTGTCTTCGCCCCCGTGCCCACCTCCACCTTGTCCGTCTGTCCTGCCATGCAATGCCCTGCCCGCACCGCCACCCCCAGTGCCGCTCTGTCCCCCCACTCTGTCCGTCTGTCTCCCTATGCGATGCTCTGTCTTTACCCCCATGCCCAGCTCCACCCTGTCCTTCTGTCCCCCCCAAGCAGTGTCCTGTCTTCGCCCCTGTGCCCACCTTCACCTTGTCCGTCTGTCCTGCCATGCAACGCCCTGCCCGCACCGCCACCCCCAGTGCCACTCTGTCGCCCCACTCTGTCTGTCTGTCTCCCTATGCAATGCCCTGTCTTTACCCCTATGTCCAGTTCCTTCCAGTCTGTCTGCCCCCCATCCCCAGCTCCATCCTGTCCGTCTGTCCCCCCCATGCAATGCCCTGCCTGTCCTGCCTCCTGCCTATCTTTGGCCCTCGGCACGCGTTGGGGCTGACACATGTTCCCTGCGCGCGAGCGGCAGAGATTAGCGCGGGCCGGTGGCATGGGAACGGGCAGGAAAATCTGAGTCACAGCTCCCAGTGCCGGGGCGGCCGTGGGGCTGGGGGGCACCCAGCCGTGCCCTGGGAGCACCCGACCCTGCTGGGACACACGGTGGGGACGCAGGTGAGGCACGTACTGCTCCTGGGCTGCTCGGCTGTCCCCGTGCAACCCTGAGGGACACTCGACCCTGCCTTCTGCTTCTGGCTTGCTTGCATGGCCCTCTTGGCTCAGCCCCATCGTAGCGGGTTGTGTGTATGTGGCAGGGGGGGTGGCCAGGCTGGTTGTCCCAGTCCTGCACACCTGGAGGTGCCGGTGGTGGCAGTGATTCTCGCTGTGGCTGTGCTGGCGCAGGTGGCTGCAGGTGGTGGCACAGGAGAAGCGTCCGGCGTTCTGCTTCAGGGCTGGGGATGGAGGAGCAGGGAGTCATCCCTGCCTCCCCGCCATGGGCGGGGGGGGGATGTGGGGATCCCTGACCTCTTGCAATGGGGGTAACGTAGGGTAGAGAGAGGGCCCCCTGACTGCTGCCGTGGGGTGATGTGGGGTGGGATGTGGAGCTTCCTGTCCCTTCTCTGGGAGGTTACGGGGCTCACGGCCTCTCCTCCGGGATGTGATGTGGGGCTGACCCCTCCTTCATACGTGGGGACATGAGGGCTCAATGGAGTGAGTGTCCCGGCCCCCATCAGGAGTGCTCAGCCCCATCGGACAGTGGTGTTTTGGGGTCCCCATCACCTCTTGGTGTGGGGGTGCCCCTTTTCATCAGGCAGGACCCCCATGTCTAAACAGCACTTCAGGGAGAGGGGCAGAGCTTGATCCCAGGCAGGGCTTGATTTCACCCAGGGACACTGTGGGGAGAGCCCCTGGGGTGGGACTGGGCTGTACTGGGTTGAGCTGGGCCGTACTGGGTTTGACTGTGCTGGATTGGGCTGGACTGGACTGACCTAGAACGGGTTGGACTAGGCTGGGCTGGAGAAAATTGGACCCGGCTTCTCTGGGCTTCACTAGATTGGACAGGGATAGACTGGATTGGGTTTGGCTGCGTTGGACTGGACCGAATTGAGCTGGACTAGACGGGGATTCTTCAGAGCAGGTTGGTCTGGGGCTCCACTAGGCTGAGATGGGCTAAACTGGACTGGACCAGGCTAGACTGGGCTGTACTGGGCTGTCCCCGCTGGGTGCCCTGGGGCCATGAGGTCCAGCGCTGCCACCAGCTCCCCACGCAAGGGGCCAGGGCCGATGGGGCTGTGCAGCAGCACGGGGCGGGGGGGTCTTGGCTCTCCCCAGGGCCCATGGAGGAGTCAGACGAGGACGGGGAGGACAACGAGGAGTTCCTGGAGCGGCTGATGGCGCAGACGGGCCGGGAGGTGCCGCGGCAGGAGCTGGAGGAGCACTACGCTGTGCTGGAGGAGTTGGGCAGCGGGACCTACGGCCGCGTGGTGCTGACGGAGCCCCGGGATGGTGGTGAGGGGTGCTGGGGAGATGGTGGGGAGGGTAACCCCTGCTGCTGGCTAGGGTGAACCTGCTCCCCAGATGTGCACAGCCCTACTACCGTGCCCCTGAGCCAAACCCCAGCTCTGCCCAAACCACCCTCTGTCTCTGCCCCGGTAGTGCCCCAGCTGGTGCTGAACCCCATTCAGCTCTCCCCCCACCCCCCATTTCCCAGGCTCGCCGGTGGTCCTCAAGCTGATGCTGAAGGAGCAGACAGAGCGGCGGGCATTCCTGCGGGAGTATTGCATCGCCCTGTGCCTCTCCAGCCATGCCACCTGCCTGCGTGCCCTGCCCATCGCCTTCGAGAGCGCCACGCACTTCGCCTTTGGCCAGGAGCTCGCTCCCGCCGGGGATCTGTGCGCCCTCCTCAACCCAGGGGTGCGTGCGTGCTGCCCTGGGGGGTCTGTGGGAAGCGGGGGGGCAGGTGGGGGCCAGGAGGGGTTGAAGGATGGAGGAAAAGGTGCCAGGGCAGATTTGCAGTGGTTGACGTGGGAGGAGACCCTTTGCAGTGGTTGCAGTGACGTGGGAGGAGAGCCTTTGGCAGTGGGGTGCATGGTCATGCTTTTTTTTGGTGGGGAGACCCTTTGCGGTGGGGTGCACGCTCACGCCGCACGTGGGGGCAGCTTTTGCAGCGCTGGCATGCGGCTACAGGGCTGCTGTGGGGCAAAGTGCGGGTTGGTGGTGCTGGGCAAGGGGTCTGGGTGCTGCAGCTCCCCCCGCTTTGGGGAGGGGGTGATGCAGTGGGTGAGGGTACCACCCTCCCTGCAGGAGGGGCTGGCAGAGGAGCTGGTGAAGCGTTGCGCATCCCAGCTGGCCGAGGCGCTGGACTTCATGCACAGCCGTGCCCTGGTGCACCGGGATGTCAAGCTGGACAACGTGCTGCTCTTCGACCGCGAGTGCCGGCGGGTGAAGCTTGGGGACTTTGGGCTCACCCGCGTGCAGGGCTCGGCAGTGGGTGCCATGTCTGGCACCCTGCCCTACACCCCGCCAGAGCTCTGCCTGCTCCAGGGCTCTGACACGCTGGAGCTGGACTCCAGCCTGGACGTCTGGGCCTTCGCCATCCTCCTCTTCTGCCTCTGCACCGGCTGCTTCCCCTGGGCCGTGGCCACCAGCTCTGACCCCCAGTTCGAGGACTTCAGCGCCTGGCAGGGTGGCGCGGCGGGGCAGGGGGTGCCGGTGTCCTGGCAAGGATTCGACTCTGGGGCACTGGAGATGCTCCGGCGCTTGCTGACGCTGGACCCTGACCGCCGGAGCCCGGCCATCGAGGTGCAGAAATACTTGTCCCTGCCCTGGGTGACGACCCCTGGTGCCAGGGAACCAACACCAAGCAGCTCCCGGTCCCGCCTTACCGGTGGCACAGGGGAGAGCCTGGGGGACACGGCGGGGTGGGATGCTGCCAGTGGGGGAGATGAGGTTCCCATGCCCCCAGCTAATGCCCTGGCCCCGTGCCGGTAACCAGCACCTCCCCTCCACCCTGGTGCTGGTATCGTGGCGGGGGCTCCTAGGGTCTAGACTCCCTGTCTGATGGCTGAGGCTTGTGGGGTTAGAAACAGACTGCAAGCGCAGGAAGGAGAAGCGATGCCACCCGGAGACCCCAACCCTGCCAGCCTGAGGCCCAGCGCCTCGCAAATCGCTGTCCCCCAGCAGCGGTGACAACAGTCCACCTGAGCAACTGTCGCACAGCTCTGAGACGCATAAGGGAAAACCAGGGCAGAAGCAGCCCATGGGATGACAGAGAGGAACAGGAGGAGAGCAATTAATTAATTAGAAATTAAAGCTGTTAAGGCCAATGCAAGACCTTGGCAGAGGCGAATGGTGAAACTGCTCAGCAGAGGAACCCAGAAACACATCTGACCTTGGCCTTCTCCCTGCACCTTAGGAAGGGGGAGGTTGTCACGTCAGGGAAGATATTGAACTGCCTCCCTTGGGGTTAGTTAACTGCTGCAATTAGGAGAGATGCTAAACAGCCTCCTGGGGGGTTAAGGAGCTGGGGAAACGAGCGTAGGCCCTCAAGGCATGCAGATGAACTGGGGTGTGATGGGGCTGGGAGGAACTGCCAGGTGGATCTCCAGGGCTTGAGTTACAACTGGATGAACCTGGGATCTGGCTCTGCCTGAACAATACAATGAGCAGGGTGATTTGCACCCTTAAGGGCTGGATGTGGGTTGGCTGATAGCACAGAAGGCGAAAGGGACACGGTGAGAGAGCAAACCGGGATGGCTCTGGGTGTGCAGGAGGGGACACACACGAAAAATCAGCTTCAACGGCTGCAAATATTCTCCAGCTCCAGCTCGGGAGGGACTGGACAGGCTCCGAAGGGGAGTTTGTGGGGTGAGCTCAAGGTTTGGAGGCCGGACAAACACCTGCCCAGGCTCAACCAGCCATCTGGTCCCTGCTGGCTTTCCCACCGGGGCTGCTGGCAGCTGGGAGGAGAGCAGCGGGGTCCCACAAGCTTTGGCACCTAACCTTGGCGCCTCACCACGTGTGGGCAGGGCTCTGCTTGCCTGCTGGGGAGCACCATCCCGGGGCTCTCCTGCACCCTTTTGAGCAGTGTGCACCTCTGTTTTGGGACATGGGGTTCCTGGAGCCTCCTCTTGGGGGCCGTCCACACTCTGACTGGGGAGCTCATGCCCACCCCTCCACAGGGCCCCCCAACAGGCCGGGGGACGCCGTGTTCTGCCGTTGGCAGAGGATCCATCTCCTGCACCGCTAACCCTGGTGCAAAGTGGAAGGAGAGGGGGAAAATTAGCTGAGAATCACAGAATCACAGAGAGGTTGGGGTTGGAAGGGACCTTCGGAGACCATCTTATCTAAGCCACCTGGCAAAGCAGGTTCACCTACAGCAGGCTGGACAGGATGGTGTCCAGGCGGGTCTTGAATATCTTCAGAGAAGGGGATTCCACAATCTCTCTGGGCAGCCTGAGCTAGTGCTCTGTCACCCTCAAAGTCAAGAAGTTTTTCCTCATGTTCAGATGGAATTTCCCCTGTTCCAGCTTGTGCCCGCTGCCCCTTGTCCTGTCACCAAGCACCACTGAAGAGTCTGGCCCCATCCTCTTGACACCCGCCCTTTAGATATTGGTAAGCATTGATGAGATCTCCTCTCAGTTGTCTCTTCTCCAGGCTAAACAGCCCCAGAGCTCTCAGCCTTTCTTCATCAGAGAGGCGCTCCATTCCCTTGATCATCTTCGTAGCCCTCCGCTGGACTGTCTCCAGTCTGTCATGACCCGGGGAGCCCAGAACTGGACACAGTGCTCCAGAAGTGGCCTCACCAGGGCAGAGTAGAGAGGGAGGCTGACCTCCCTCGCCCTGCTGGCCGTGCTCTTTCCAATGCACCCATGGAGACCATTGGCCCTCTTGGCCACCAGGGCGCATTGCTGCCTCATAGTCAACTTGTCCACCAGGATTCCAAGGTCCCTCTCTGCTGAAGCTTAATAAAATTCTCTGTTGTTTTGCCTTTTTTTTTTTTTTTAAACTGTGTTTTCCCATGAACCTGCTGCTTGAGCCCTAACTCCTGCGTTTTCTCCTCAGTGGCAGGCAGGCTCTGAGCAATGAGGGTCCAGCCCCTCCGTGGTGGTGGGATGTCTCCAGACACACAGAGAGAGCACATGGGCATCTGGGAGGCATGCCAAATGCCCAGCTTTGGCAGCACTGAGGCTTTTCCTTTGTAGCTGCTCCTCCTGAATCGCAACCTGGGGATACTTGACTCAGGGATGGAGTTGCCGGGTTGGACGGTTGTGCTCCCTGTAGCTGGGGGTGGAAAACTGAAGGAACTGCCTCACGGGTAGGGTCCTGCAGCCCTGTTGATGAATTTCTTCTGAGCCACGTAGCTTTCCAGGTGAGGAAACCCCGCCTCAGCACAGCACCCAGTGTGCATGCTGTGGGGCTTCCTCCAAAGGAAATAATTCTCCATGAAAAAAATGCACGGGGGAACGTTTGCGGCAGGCAGCTCATGAACGCATTAAAGCATGAGTCGATCTGCTGTCCACACAAATAGATTGCTCTAGCCCTCATTCAAGGTTCCCAGTGGCTGAGGAGAGCTGGGCCAGTAAAGCTGGATGGGGTGGTCCAGAGATACTTCTCGCTCAACAGCAAAGGGGGCATTATGCAAGGGACAGGCAAGTCCCCTGGATGATTTACAGGAGGGTCTCATGGATCGGGGAGTGTAACTTTCCAACAGCCCCCTGTTATCAGCTACAAAGCAGTGCAGCTGGCCGTGCAATGGAAAAAGCATCGGCTGCGTCTGTGGGACCAGGATGGGAGAAACCTCCTGGTCTGAGTCCACCAGTCTCACCTCTAGGGTACCGAGAAGGAGAAATCTCTCGGGGTCTCAAGATCTGCAGGATTTAGCTTCTCCTGAACAGGCAAACCCTCCCATCTCCAGCCCCCAGCATCACAGTGAGGGGGACCGTGGGGGAGACGCGCTGCAAAACCCCCAGGCCAGTGGCTGGCAGAACGGTTTTGCTGAGATATCCAGAAATCAAAGAATCATAAGGTTTAGGTTGGAAGGCACCTCAAATATCACCTAGTTCCAACCCCCCTGCCATGGGTAGGTACACCTCCCACTAGACCAGGTTGCTCAAAGCCCTGTCCCACCCAGCCTTGAACACTTCCAGGGATGGGGCAACACAACTTCCCCAACTTCCCTGGGCATTTTGTTCCAGTGCCTCACCACACTCACAGTGTAGAAATACTTTCTGATATCTAATTTAAATCTCCCCTCTTCCAGTTTGAAGCCGTTACCCTTTGTCCGATCACTACGTGCCCTCCTAAAATGTCCCCCTCCAGCTTTCTTGTAGGCCCCCAGCAGACACTGGAAGGTCACTATAAGGTCTCCCCAGAGTCTTCTCCAGGCTGAACAACCCCAGCTCTCTCAGCCTGTCCGCATAGAAGATGTGTTCCGGCCTTCTGATCATCTTCGTGGCCTCCTCTGGACCTGCTCCAACAGGACCGTGTCCTTCTTGTGCTGAGGACTCTAAAGCTGGCTGCAGGACTCCACGTGGGCTCTCCCCAGAGCGGAGGAGAGGGGCACAATCCCCTCCCTCGCCCTGCTGGCCACGCTGCTGGGGATGCAGCCCGGGATGCCGGGGGCTTTCTGGGCTGCCAACGCACATTGCCACTCATTTTCCCTGAGTACCCAGGCCCCTGAGCTAGAAGACGGCGATGGGGAGCAGAATGAAGCCCCTGTAATCCAAAGGGAAATGGTGAGGGACCTGCTTCAGCACCTGGAGGTGCACAAATCTATGGGGCCGGATGGGATCCACCCAAGGGTACTGAAGGAGCTGGTGGAAGCGCTCACCAGGCCACTCTGCATCATTTATGAACAGTCCTGGATAACCGGGGAGGTCCCAGCCGACTGGAGGTTGGCAAATGTGACACCCATCCATAAGAAGGGCCGGAAGGAGGATCCGGGGAGCTACAGGCCAGTCAGTCTGACATCGGTGCCTGGGAAGGTCATGGAACAGATCATCCTCAGCGCCGTTACACGGCACGTGCAGGAGAACAGGGTGATCAGGCGCAGTCAGCATGGGTTTGTGAAAGGCAGGTCATGCCTGTCAAACCTGAGCTCCTTCTATGATGAGGTGACTCAGTGGATGAGGGAAAAGCTGTGGGTGTTATCTACCTGGATTTTTGCAAAGCTTTTGACACCATCTCCCACAGCATTCTCCTGGAGAAACTGGCTGCTCATGGCCTGGACAGGAGGACTTTTTGCTGGGTAAGAAACTGGTGGTAAATGGAGTTAAATCCAGCTGGTGTCCAGTCACAAGTGGTGTCCCCCAGGGCTCAGTGCTGGGGCCGGTTCCCTTTAATATCTTTATCAATGACCTGGACGAGGGGATTGAACGCACCCTCAGTAAGTTCGCAGATGACACTAAGTTGGGTGGGCGTGTTGATCCGCTTGAGGGTAGGTTGGGTCTACGGAGACATCTGGACAGGCTGGACCGATGGGCTGAGGCCAACGGTATGATGTTCACCAAGGCCAAGTGCCGGGTCCTGCGTTTGGGTCACAACAACCCCATGCAGCGCTACAGGATTGGGGCAGAGTGGCCAGAAAGCTGCCCGGCAGAAAAGGCCCTGGGGGTGTTGGTGGACAGCCGGCTGAATATGAGCCAGCAGAGTGCCCAGGTGGCCAAGGCGGCCAACAGCATCCTGGCCTGTATCAGGAGCAGTGTGGTGAGCCGGACTGGGGAAGTGATCATCCCCCTGTACTCGGGCATGATGAGAAACGAAGCCCAACACCATCGTGTTATCACGGTCTCTTTCCTACTGTCAGGCTCTCTGGGGATGGAAATTTCATGTGTAGAGTCACACAGTGATCTTGTGTGTCCTCCCATGCAAGTGTGACCATGGGGAACAGGCGTCCCAGCTTTCCTCTGACCTGCAGGGCAGCGCGTAATGCAGTCTGGGGGGCTGAAGAATGAGCCCTGAATCAGTTGCTATCTCCTTGGGGTTCTCTTCCAACTGTGAGTTACCCTCCAGGATGCAAATTGTTCCTATAGCCTCTTTCTGTTTTCTGAAAGCCCCATGTAGACGCACAGAGGTGCTACAACCAAGGAAATGAGGTTAGGGTTTTGAAATGAGCCGCGCGTGTCCTTGGCTAGAAGTGGCATGCTGAGAACTTGAGAAAGGGTGAGACATTTAGCGGTCTGTGGTGAATCCCTCCGCTCTCAGCAGTGTCTGGGTTTTTTTTTTCGGGGTAACATGGGAGTACAATCATCATCCAACTGAGAGAAGCGCAAGCCCAGGACGGCTGAGAAAAGGATGGAGGGACAGACCGTCTCCCCTCACTCTGCACCAAGCCACAGCCAATCCTCTTGCCTCGCAGGGCTCACTTTGTTCTCCTTGACTGAAGCAGAAAACCCGCTCAAACTGCCTTCTGCCATCCTGGTTCGTTAGCTCTGGGAGAGCAGGTGCTGACGAGCCCTTCTGCGTTGCACCGTTGGCTAACAAAGTTGAAGAGCGGGACTGGCCCCTGCTCTCACCATACCCCTGAACCTTCTGCTGCAGAGCAGGACTGACTGCGGGCCGAGGTTCTGCTCCTGATAGCACACTCAGCCAGCACCGTTCAGCGCTCCAATCACAGAGCTTAAGGAAGGTCTCCTAGAAAAAAAAAAAAAACAAAAAAAAGGGTGAGATGTAGCAGTGGCGGGGAGTCTAGGAGAAAGGGCTTTGACTTTGCTCAGAGAAGTCTGCCCTAACTTGGCGCTGTATTTCTTTTTGACAGAGCTCCATGCGGAGGGCAAACAAATGTCCAACGGCAGTTCCATCAGCGGGTTCCTCCTCCTGGCCTTCGCAGACACGCAGGAGCTGCAGCTCTTGCACTTCTGGCTCTTCCTGGGCATCTACCTGGCTGCCCTCCTGCGAAACGGCCTCGTCATCACCGCCATCGCCTGCGACCACCGCCTCCACATCCCCATGTACTTCTTCCTCCTCAACCTCTCCCTCCTCGACCACCTCCATCTCCACCACTCTTCCCAAACCCATTACCAATTCCCTGTAGGGCACCAGGGCCATCTCTTATTTGGGTTGTGCTGCACAGCTCTTTTTTCTTTCTCTTCTTGATGGCAGGAGAGTTTTCTCTTCTTACAATCATGGCCCTCCGACCGCTACGTGGCCATCTGCAAACCCCCTGCACTACGGGACCCCGCTGGGCAGCAGAGCTTTGTGTCCGCACGGCAGCAGCTGCCTGGGGCAGTGGCTTTCTCGATGCTGTGCTACAAACTGCCAGTACATTTTCCATACCACTCTGCCAAGGAAACGCCGTAAACCAGTTCTGCTGTGAAATCCCCCACATCCTCAAGCTCTCCAAGCTCAAGTCCTCCTCCATCTCTTCCCCATCCCTTGACCCGGTGCTGTCATTTCTCTACTCGGTGGTGCCTCCAGCAGCGAACCCCCTCAATCTACAGCTTGAGGAACGAGGACCTCACAAACGTAGTGTGGAAAATGGTGACTGGGAGGATTTTTCAATCAATAAATTCTCCATTTTCTTGCGCGTATCGCTCATGAAGTAACTCATCATCATCATAATAATGGAACATAACAGGGGGGGGTCACGTGGGGGTCGCAGCCCCATAATGTCTGAAAATTCACAGGGGAGATTAAAAAACGTAAAACCCTGTAAATGTGGGTGTGAGGCATTGAAATACAGAAAAGTCTCTCGTTTTAATGTATATAGATAAATGGCTATTCGTTTATGTATCTCGAAGGAGTTCAAAATAAAAAAAAAAACCCTACTCTAAAAAAATTTATTGTCTATTACGTAAAGGAATTTTGGACTGTAAAAAGATGCGTCCCACAGCCCCTTTCTGCCTTTATCGTTCTCTTTCTGGCGGGCTGCCCGTCCCTGTGCTTTAATTGCTGTGTCCTGGAGAACCTTGGGGGGCTCCTGGAAGACCTTGAGATGTTTCTGGGGGTCTTGGTGGTGTCCTTGGGGTGCATCTTGGGGTCTTGGAGGGGTCCTTGGAGGTCCTTGGGGTGCATCTGAAGGACTTGAGATGTTCCTGAGGGTCTTGGAGGGGATTTGGGGGTCCTTCGGGTGCTCCTGGGGGTCTTGGAGGTGTCCTTGGGGTGCATCTGGGGGTCTGGGAGGTGTTCTTTGGGTGCTCCTGGGGGTTTTGGAGGGGACTTGGGGGTCATTGGGGTGCTACTGGAAGACCTTAAGGTGCTCCTGGGGGTCTTGGAGGGATCCTCGGAAGTCCTTGGGGTGCTCCTGGGGGTCTTGAGGGTCCTTGGGGTTCTCCTGGGATCCTTGAGGTGCTCCTGGGGGTCTGGGGGTGCTCCTGAGGGTGTCTGGGTGCTCCTGGGGTTCTGCTGGGGGTCTCTGGGTACTCTTGGGGTTCTCCTGGGATCCTTGAGGTGTTCCTGGGGGTCTGGGGATGCTCTTGAGGGTGTCTGGGTGCTCCTGGGGTTCTCCTGGCGGTTCTTGGTGTTCTTCTGGGACCCTTGGGGTGCTCCTGGGGGTTTGGGGGTGCTCTTGAAGTTCTCCTTGGGGTCTTGGGGTTCTCCTGGGATCCTTGGGGTCCTTCTGGGGGGGTGAGGTGCTCCTGGGGGTCTGGGGTGCTCCTGAGGGTGTCTGGGGGTGGCTCCTGGGGGTCTCTGGGTGCTCTTGGGGTTCTCCTGAGGGTCTTGAGGTGCTCTTGGGGTTCTACTGGGATCTGTGGGGTGCCCCTGGGTGTCTGGGGGTGTTCCTCAGGGTGTCTGGGTGCTCCTGGGGTTCTCCTGGCTGCTCTTGGGGTCCTTCTGGGATCCTTGGGGTTGTTCTATGGGTCTTGAGGTGCTCCTGGGGGTCTTGGAGGTGTCCTTGGGTGTCCTTGGGGTGCATCTGGGGGTCTGGGAGGTGTTCTTTGGGTGCTCCTGGGGGTTTTGGAGGGGACTTGGGGGTCATTGGGGTGCTACTGGAAGACCTTAAGGTGCTCCTGGGGGTCTTGGAGGGGTCCTCGGAAGTCCTTGGGGTGCTCCTGGGGGTCTTGAGGGTCCTTGGGGTTCTCCTGGGATCCTTGAGGTGCTCCTGGGGGTCTGGGGGTGCTCCTGAGGGTGTCTGGGTGCTCCTGGGGTTCTGCTGGGGGTCTCTGGGTGCTCCTGGGGTTCTCCTGGCTGCTCTTGGGGTCCTTCTGGGATCCTTGGGGTTCTCCTGGGGGTCTTGAGATCCTCTTGGGGTTCTCCTGGGATCCTTGAGGTGTTCCTGGGGGTCTGGGGATGCTCTTGAGGGTGTCTGGGTGCTCCTGGGGTTCTCCTGGCAGTTCTTGGTGTTCTTCTGGGACCCTTGGGGTGCTCCTGGGGGTTTGGGGGTGCTCTTGAAGTTCTCCTTGGGGTCTTGGGGTTCTCCTGGGATCCTTGGGGTCCTTCTGGGGGGGTGAGGTGCTCCTGGGGGTCTGGGGGTGCTCCTGAGGGTGTCTGGGGGTGCTCCTGGGGGTCTCTGGGTGCTCTTGGGGTTCTCCTGAGGGTCTTGAGGTGCTCTTGGGGTTCTCCTGGGATCTGTGGGGTGCCCCTGGGTGTCTGGGGGTGTTCCTCAGGGTGTCTGGGTGCTCCTGGGGTTCTCCTGGCTGCTCTTGGGGTCCTTCTGGGATCCTTGGGGTTCTCCTGGGGGTCTTGAGATCCTCTTGGGGTTCTCCTGGGATCCTTGAGGTGTTCCTGGGGGTCTGGGGATGCTCTTGAGGGTGTCTGGGTGCTCCTGGGGTTCTCCTGGCGGTTCTTGGTGTTCTTCTGGGACCCTTGGGGTGCTCCTGGGGGTTTGGGGGTGCTCTTGAAGTTCTCCTTGGGGTCTTGGGGTTCTCCTGGGATCCTTGGGGTCCTTCTGGGGAGCTTGAGGTGCTCCTGGGGGTCTGGGGGTGCTCCTGAGGGTGTCTGGGGGTGCTCCTGGGGGTCTCTAGCTGCTCTTGGGGTTCTCCTGAGGGTCTTGAGGTGCTCTTGGGGTTCTCCTGGGATCCGTGGGGTGCCCCTGGGTGTCTGGGGGTGTTCCTCAGGGTGTCTGGGAGCTCCTGGGGTTCTCCTGGCTGCTCTTGGGGTCCTTCTGGGATCCTTGGGGTTGTTCTAGGGGTCTTGAGGTGCTCCTGGGGGTTTGGGGGTGCTCTTCGGGTTCTCCTTGGGGTCTTGGGGTTCTCCTGGGATCGTTGAGGTGCTCCTGGGGGTCTGGGGGCGCTGGTAGGACGCTGGTGGTGGTCTCCCCGCCTCTGACACCCCCCCCCCCAACATCCCCACAGCGTGCGCCCCAACATCTTCTTGGGGACACACGAGGGCTCGAGGCAGTACAGCAATTGGTACTTCGAGGTGGCGGTGGAGTGGGCACGGTCCTTCCTGGGGGCACAGCCCACCCACCTGCGCGTGGGGTGGGCGACCACGGGGGGGGTACAGCCCCTACCCGGGGGGGGGGGGGGGGGGGCGGCGAGGGCTTGGGGGGCCGACGGCGCCGGTGACAACCTCTGCTCCTTCGCCTTTGACGGCCTCCACCTCTGGACAGGTACGGTGGGCGCAGGACCCCCCCCTCTCGTGTGCGGGGACCCCCCCCGTCGTGCGCGGGGACCCCCCCCCGTCGTGCGCGGGACACCCTCCTGCATGGATCTCCTCGTGCGTGGGTCTCCTCGTGTGTCAGCCCCCGTGGGTGGTCCTCACCACGCGTGGATCTCCGTGGCTGCGGTTCTCCTCACACGTGGTCCCCCCCTTCGTGCGTGGATCTCCTCGTGGGTGGATCTCCTCGTGCACACCCCACACCCCCCCCCTTGTGGCGTGTCCCCTGTCCCCTGTGTGTCCCCCCACATGTCCCCGTGTGCCCCTGGCATGTCCCCCAGCATGTTGTGGTGCCCCAGCGTGTCCCTCGCTGTGTTCCCTGTCCCCAGCATGTCCCCAGCGTGTCCCCAGCATGTCCCTTGCCATGTCCCCTGTCCCCCAGCGTGTCCCTTGCCATGTCCCCTGTCCCCAGCACGTCCCTTGCCATGTCCTCTGTCACCCAGCACGTCCCTTGCCATGTCCCCTGTCCCCAGCATGTCCCTTGCCATGTCCCCTGTCCCCAGCGTGTCCCTTGCCATGTCCCCTGTCCCCAGCACGTCCCTTGCCATGTCCTCTGTCACCCAGCACGTCCCTTGCCATGTCCCCTGTCCCCAGCGTGTCCCTTGCCATGTCCCCTGTCCCCAGCACGTCCCTTGCCATGTCCCCTGTCCCCAGCATGTCCCCCAGTGTGTCGCAGTCCCCTGGCGTGTCCCGTGCTACGTCCCCTGTCACCTGTCATGCTCCCAGCGTGTCCCTCGCCATGTCCCCTGTCCCCAGCATGTCCCCAGCGTGTCCCTTGCCATGTCCTCTGTCACCCAGCACGTCCCTTGCCATGTCCCCTGTCCCCAGCGTGTCCCTTGCCATGTCCCCTGTCCCCAGCACGTCCCTTGCCATGTCCCCTGTCACCCAGCATGTCCCCCAGTGTGTCGCAGTCCCCTGGCGTGTCCCGCGCTACGTCCCCTGTCACCTGTCATGCTCCCAGCGTGCCCCTTGCCATGTCCCCTGTCCCCAGCATGTCCCTTGCCATGTCCCCTGTCCCCAGCATGTCCCCAGCGTGCCCCTTGCCATGTCCCCTGTCCCCAGCATGTCCCTTGCCATGTCCTCTGCCACCCAGCATGTCCCTCGCCATGTCCCCTGTCCCCAGCATGTCCCTTGCCATGTCCTCTGCCACCCAGCATGTCCCTCGCCATGTCCCCTGTCCCCAGCGTGTCCCCAGCATGTCCCTTGCCATGTCCCCTGTCCCCAGCATGTCCCCCAGTGTGTCGCAGTCCCCTGGCGTGTCCCGTGCTATGTCCCCTGTCACCTGTCATGCTCCCAGCGTGTCCCTCGCCATGTCCCCCTGTCCCCAGCATGTCCCCAGCGTGTCCCTTGCCATGTCCCCTGTCCCCAGCACGTCCCTTGCCATGTCCCCTGTCACCCAGCATGTCCCCCAGTGTGTCGCAGTCCCCTGGCGTGTCCCGTGCTACGTCCCCTGTCACCTGTCATGCTCCCAGCGTGCCCCTTGCCATGTCCCCTGTCCCCAGCATGTCCCTTGCCATGTCCTCTGCCACCCAGCATGTCCCTCGCCATGTCCCCTGTCCCCAGCATGTCCCTTGCCATTTCCCCTGTCCCCAGCATGTCCCCAGCGTGTCCCTTGCCATGTTCCCTGTCCCCAGCATGTCCCTTGCCATGTCCCCTGTCCCCAGCGTGTCCCTTGCCATGTCCCCTGTCCCCAGCATGTCCCTTGCCATGTTCCCTGTCCCCAGCACGTCCCTTGCCATGTCCTCTGTCACCCAGCATGTCCCTTGCCATGTCCCCTGTCCCCAGCATGTCCCTTGCCATGTCCCCTGTCCCCAGCACGTCCCTTGCCATGTCCTCTGTGACCCAGCGTGTCCCCCAGTGTGTCGCAGTCCCCTGGCGTGTCCCGTGCTATGTCCCCTGTCACCTGTCATGCTCCCAGCGTGTCCCTTGCCATGTCCCCTGTCCCCAGCATGTCCCCAGCGTGTCCCTTGCCATGTCCTCTGTCACCCAGCGTGTCCCTTGCCATGTCCCCTGTCCCTGTTGCTGGGGGGATGTTGGGGGGCTGTGGGGGATGTTGGGGGGGCGGGGGGGGGGGCTGTGGGGATGCTGGGGGGCTGTGGAGCTGGGGGGGGATGTTGGGGGGCTGCAGGGGAGGCGGTTCCCCGCTTGCTGGGGGGGGATGTTGGGGGGCGGGGGGGGTTGTGGGGATGCTGGGGGGGCTGTGGGGGATGTTGGGGGGCGGGGGGGGGGGCTGGTGGCGATGCTGGGGGGCTGTGAAGCTGGGGGGGGGATGTTGGGGGGCTGCAGGGGAGGCGGTTCCCCGCTTGCTGGGGGGATGTTGGGGGGCTGTGGGGGGGGGGGGGGGGGGTGTGATGCTGTGGGTCCAGGGGGTGCTGCCGTGGGTCTGGGGGGGGGGGGGGGGATGCTGGGGGGGGTGTTTGGGGGGAGTTGGGGTGGAGTTGGGGGGGTTTCCAGTGGTTTGGGAGGGGGTTGGGGGGGGGGGTGGGGGGGAGCTTTGGGGGGTCTCGGCGTGCCGGGGGGGGGGGGGGGGGGAATTTGGGGGGACTTGGGGGGTTGTTGTGGGGGGCTCGGGTGGGGGTTTGGGGGTGCTGGGGGGGGTCGGATGGAGATTTGAGGGGGGGGGGTGTCGGTGCTCTGGGAGGTGCAGAGGGCTGGGGGTGCGCGGGCCGGATTTGGGGGGGGTCGGGTTTGGGGGTGCCCCCCCCAGATGGTGCTGCCCCCCCCCACCTGGAGAGGGTGCGGGAGAAGCTGGCGGAGAACATCCAGGGGCTGTGGGCGCATCGAGCAGGGCTGGGCCTACGGCCCCGTGCGTGCCCCCCAAAACCCCCCCGTGCCCCCCCCCGGACCTCCCCGCACCCCCCCCAGGATCCCCCAAACGAGGGAGCTTCGGGTGGGTCTTGGGGGAGCCCCCCCCCCCCCCACGCTTGTGCTGTGTCTGCCCCAAAACGGGGTGGGTAGGGGAGGTTGTTTTGGGGTATCCCCCTGTGCTGTGACACGCCCCCCCCCCCGGGTTGGGGCTGGGTTTTGGGGTCCACCCTGACCCCCTCCCCCCCGATTGGGCTTGGGGCTGGGTTTTGGGGGGTCCCCCATCACTCTGTGCCCCCCACCGACTGGTCTGGCCTGGGTTTTGGGGGTCCCCCCCCATATTGTGCCCCCCCCCCCGCCCCCCCCGGGCTGGGCTGGGTTTTGGGGGGTCCCCGCTGACCCCCCCCCCCTGCGTCCCAGGGAGGGGTGCGGGCGGCGGCGTGCGGGGACGCGCCGGAAGCTGAGGGGGCGGCGGGGGGAAATGGCGGCCGGCTCAGACTCGGGCTAAGATTGGGAAAACGGAGCACCGCCCACTGTAGACGAAGATAAAGTGAGAGACCACCTGAGGAACCTGAAGGTGCACATGGGACCTGATGAGATACATCCGCGGGTCCTGAGGGCACTGGCAGATCAAGTCGCGAAGCCACTAGCCAGCATATTTGAGAAGTCGTGGCAGTCTGGCGAGGTTCCTGCCCACTGGAGACGGGGAAACATAACCCCTATTTTCAAAAAGGGAAACGAGGAAGACCCGGGGAACTCCAGGCCAGTCAGTCTCACCTCTGTGCCTGGCAAGATCACGGAGCAGATCCTCCTGGAAACTCTGCTGAGGCACACAGAAAACAAGGAGGTGATTGGCGAGAGCCACCATGGCTTCACCAAGGGCAAGTCATGCCTGACAAATTTGGTGGCCTTCTACGAAGGGGTTACAGCGGCAGTGGACAAGGGAAGATCTGCTGATGTCATCTGCCTGGACTTGTGCAAAGCGTTTGACACTGTCCCACACGATATCCCGGTCTCTAAATTGAAGAGACATGGATTCGATAAATGGACCACTCGGTGGATAAAGAACGGGCTGGATGGTCGCACTCAAAGAGTTGCGGTCAACGGCTCGGTGGCCAAGTGGAGAGCAGTGACGAGTGGCGTTCCTCAGGGGTCGGTACTGGGACCCGTACTGTTCAACGTCTTTGTCAGCGACATGGACAGTGGGGTAGAGTGCACCCTCAGCAAGTTTGCTGATGATCCCAAGCTGTTTGGCGAGGCAGACACGCTGGAGGGGAGGGATGCCATCCAGAGGGACCTGGACAGGCTGGAGAGGTGGGCCCAGGACAACCTCATGCAGTTCAACAAGGCCAAGTGCAAGGTCCTACATCTGGGTCGGGGCAATCCCAAGCACAAATCCAGGCTGGGCGGAGAATGGCTGGAGAGCAGCCCTGAGGAGAAGGACCTGGGGGTGCTGATGGACGAGAAGCTCGACATGAGCCAGCAATGTGCGATCGCAGCCCAGAAGGCCAACCGTATCCTGGGCTGCATCAAAAGAAGCGTGGCCAGCAGGGCGAGGGAGGGGATTCTGCCCCTCTGCTCCGCTCTCGTGAGACCCCACCTGGAGCACTGCATCCACCTCTGGAGTCCCCAACAGAAGAAGGACATGGACCCGCTGGAGCGCGTCCAGAGGAGAGCCACGAGGATGATCCGAGGGCTGGAGCACCTCTCCTATGAGGAGAGGCTGAGAGAGTTGGGGCTGTTCAGCCTGGAGAAGAGAAGGCTCCGGGGAGATCTTATTGCGGCCTTCCAGTCCCTAAAGGGGCTCCAGGAGAGCTGGGGAAGGACTTTTTACACGGGCATGGAGTGATAGGACGAGGGGGGAATGGCTTTAAGCTGGAAGAGGGCAGGTTTAGATTAAACATTAGGATGAAGTTTTTCACTTTAAGGGTGGTGAGGCACTGGAACAGGTTGCCCAGAGAGGTTGTTGAAGCCCCGTCCCTGGAGGTGTTCAAGGCCAGGCTGGACGTGGCCTTGGGCACCCTGGGCTGGTGGGAGGTGTCCCTGCCCAGGGCAGGGGGGTTGGAACTCGATGATCTTCAAGGTCCCTTCCAACCTAAACCATTCTATGGTCCTATGATTCTATGATCTTACCCCCATAAATAGCGAACAGCCCAAGAGCCCTTTGAGCTCTCCTGCACAGCAGCGGGGCTGCACGCCAGGATCTCCCCTGGAGCAGAGACGCCCTCAAGGTTACTCCTTCAGATTCAGAGATACACCGCCCCCCCCCCCAATCTCTCTTGAGGATGTAAAAGTGCTTTCAAAAGCCGCCCCTCCCCCCTTCTCTTTTTCCCACCCCGGTTTGGGCCCGAGTCCCCCAAACGGGGACCTTCCCCTGCAGGGCCGTGCGCGCAGAGCGGGAGCCGCCGCCGCGGCACAAAAATGCCCCAAAACCCCCGATTCTGGGCCTGCACTGGGGGGGGGGGGGGGGGGGGGGATCCCAGTTTGGGACTCCCGGGAAAGCTGAGGGAAGAGGGGAAGAAGGCGGAGCGGTTTTCCTTTGTGCTGTCGCGCGCAAATCTATAAAGTTTTTAAGGGGAAAAAGCCGGGTTTTTGCGACTTGCGCCCCGGTCAGGCCCCGCCGCGGCTGCCCGTCGCCATGGCAACGTCCCCGCCGGTTCCGGTTCACGACGGCAGCGGTTCCGGGGCGGATGGGCCGAGCGCGGCGCGGGATTGGGCGCGGTGGGGACTGACGGCAGCGCTCCACCAATGGAGCGGGGCGTCCCGGGGAGGGGTGCGGGCGGCGGCCAATGGGCGCGCTGGGGGGCGGGCCGTCGGCGGCGCTGTGGAAGCGGGGGGAAAATGGCGCCCAGCTCGAAATCGGAGCGCTGCGTGCCGCGGGGAAAGCGCGTCGTGAGGCGGCTCTGCCGCGTCAAGGTGAGCTGGGGCGGCGGGGAACGCGGCGGGGGGGGCCTCGGGGGGCCCCGAGGGAAGGCGGGGCGGGGGGCCGGAAAGCGCCCTAAGGGGTGATGGCGGTCCCCGCGCGAGGGCCCTGAGGGGGGGCACTGCAGAGGTCGGAGAGGGGGGCGGCTGGGCCCCGGCTCCCCGCGGGGTCCCTTCGGTTTCGGCCTGGGGGTTTTGGGGTGCGGTGCTGGCGGTGCCGGAGAAATGAAGCCCGAAAGGGCGATAACGAAGCGGCGCCCGGGCCGTGCCGGCGCCGCCGCGAGGCGAGGTGGGGCCGGGCCCTCCGCAGTTCCCCAGCGCTCCCCAGAACTGCCTGGCGGGCCCTGGGGGTGCGCTCCCCCCGGCCCTCGGCATCGCCCCTCGGGGGCTGCAAAGAGCGTCAGGAAGCAGAGAGGGCGAGCTGGTTCGGGGCCCGAAACGGAGACCAGGTGGTCCGCTCTTGCGGCTGGAGAACAGGCTCACGGGGCTGGGTTTGGGGCTCGGAAACAGGGGGAGTCCCGTGGCTTTGGGCTCCGGAGCAGGCATCGAGCCCTGCATTTTGGGGGCTTGAGAACAGGCCCGGCAGCTGGGGTTTTGTGCTCAGACACGGGCAGCGAGGGAGCTGGTCTGGGAGCCAGGAGCAGAAGCCGGTATGGCCGGGTTTGCAGGGGGGTGGGAGGCAGAGAGGGGCGGCAGGGCGTTGGGGGGTGTAGGGGAAAGCAGGGGGTGGGCAGGGTGCGTGGACCCTCCCCAGAGGGTGGGGGGTCTGGTGCCGTCGGACCCCGAAGTTCGGGAGGCCGGTGTGCGGCAGGCTGATGTCAAGGTCTGAGGGGGTCTCTGGGGGGAAGGGCCCTTTTCAGACCCCGCACGCCCTCTCCTCTTCGAGCCCAGCTCTTCTTTGTACCCTGTTTAGAATAGTTATTAAGTAATTAGTCATACGAACAAATCGATATTTATACCGCGTACAGCTGTGATGTTTAATCTTAACGCACAAGTTATGACAGGGATTGATTGACGAGCTCGTGAAAAGCCCAGCCTGTTGCCAGTAGCTGGAGCTTGTAAGGAGAAGGAGCTGAAATCAAGCGGAGCTTCAGTGGCGAGCTGGGGCTTCAATTAGCCAGAGCTGGGGCAAGCAGGAGCTGGAGCGAGACGAGCCGGGATGTCTGCTGTCCGGAGCGTGCATTAGCCAAAGGCAAAGCTCCCGGCACGGGCAATGAGCAGGAGCTGCAATGAGCTGGAACGTCTGTTGGCCGGAGTATCCACCGGCCGGATTGCGCTCCCCGCGTGGCTGAAGAGCGGCCGGGCGCAGGCCAGGCTGTCCCGAGCGAGGAGCTCCGAGCAGCGGGGGAGGCGAGTCGTCCTGCTGCCAGCAGGGAGCCCGGCCTCTTCCCTGGAGGGGGTGAAGTCCACGCCAGGCGCCTCTCTGGGCCCCGTTCCTGAGGGCAGAGGTGGGCTGGGGGTGCCCCGGCTTGTCCCCGTGGGCTGGCTGTGACAAACAGAGTAATTTCTCGCCTCCTCTTTTCGCAGCGTCCCCTTCTGCGTCCTGGGAAGGAAAGTCCTGCGAGGTTGATTCCACTGGCTTGGCTACAAGTAGGATTTCTGAAGGAAGAACAACAGCAGCAGCAGCAGGAAGCAAATAGTGAGTTCCTCCAAAACTGTGTGTGTGTGTCAAACCCATCAAAGTTTTATTGCCAGATGTTGCTTGGCAGTACGTTCCAAGTGGCTCTCTTTGGTAAACGTATGTTTTCAGGCAATTCAGGGTTGCGTGTGGCAAAACGCGTCCCTCTGCGTGCCCCGCTCCACAAACGTCTGGCAGCGGGGCTGTCGTTCCCCGCTCTGGGTATTGCCACGGTGGTGCTGCGATATTGTCCTGGTTTGAGCGACACAGGAGTAATTTCTCTTGTAATACTTGGGAAGGCTGCATTTTTAGAAGACTCCAGTATCTGAATTTGTGAAAATATTTACTTTCTAGCCAGCTATGGTGTGCGGGTTTCGAGGTCTCGGTGTTTTCCAGCTTGCCAGGTGCAGGGATGAGGAGGAGCGAGACCCGGGCGCTTGACCCACGCTGGCCACCAGGATTATTTCACACCATCAGTGTCACGTTCACTATAAACGAGTAAGTTTGCTGCGAAGTTCTCTGTCTGCCTTGATGGCTGCGATGCTGAGAAATTCGTGCCCTGGTGCCGGAGCCCTGAGGCCTTCCCTTCCTCCTGAAGTCGTAGCGCTTGCAGTGTCTGACACCCGCTGTGCAGTGCTGGGAGTGCAGATAGGTGACAGAGCGATTGTCTAAACGGCAATAAATTGTGATGGGTCTCTCAAACCGTAACAGATACTGAGACCTAACGGAGGGGTTTCGGAAGAGAAGGAGAAAGCGTTCTCAGCCCTTACAGAAAGCAGGCAACCCCTTTTCTCTGCCTGCGGCTTTCCTGCACACGAGATGAAGCCGTTTTATTTTTCTCCCTTGTTCCTGGTCTGAATGTCTCTGAAGCTGCTGCTGTGGCTGTGGGTTTGCAGTTCGCGTTCCTGGGTGTTTGCAGAGTTCTGGGTGTGGATTCCTTCTGCTGTGTGTGGCCGAGTGTGAAGAGGCGGTTTTCAGTTTAGAGCTTCAGCAATGGCATCCCCTGGAATCAGCGTAGGTGAAGCTGATCCTGCACGCGCGGCTGCGCTCGCAGGGACGCTCCGGGGTTTCTCATCCAAAGAGGGAGGTGCGCACGGGCACCCGCAGGGTTGCGCTGGGGTGCGGGCGCGTGCCGTACTTTGGCTGCTGGGAGATGGCAGAGACCGTGTGCCCGGTAACGCCAAGGGGAGTCGAAAGCTGGCAGGGACCCTGAGCGGGTTTGGTGGCGCAACGGCAGTTTTAAAAGCTCCTGACCGTTTGGAGAAAGGGCCTGGAAAAAATTTTAGGCTAGGTTGTCCTAGTTTCAGCTGGGAAAGAGTTAATTTTTCTTTCTAGTGGTTGCTGTGGAAGGAATGTCCATAATACTTGTTGGTCTTAGTTGTTGCTCAGTGATTTTCGCACTGTTCAAAGACGTTTTTTCAGCTTCCCGCAGAAGCATAGACGGAACGGGCAATTAAATATTCCGTACGATTTATGTTTTGCTCAGTATATAAATGGGGGTTAGCTGGGGGGCGGGGATCCCCGGTCACTGCTCGGGATGGTGCCAATTCACGGCCCAGTGAGAGTGACCCGTGTCATTATTACTGTTTTCAGTATTTTCCCTTTTCTGTTATTGTTTCTATTAAACTACTTTTATCTCAACCCACAAGGTTTTGTTCTCCTCTCTTACCCCCTGTTTCCCCCCCCCCTTTGGGGGAAGCAGGGTGGAAAGGTGCGGGTGGTGAGCAGCGCCTGCGTGGTTATCGCTGCCAGCTGGGGTTAAACCACAACATAGGTGCGCTGCATTTTCCTGGAGCTCCTGACTTTATTGAAAATGGAACTTTGTGGGGGTTTTTTTTCACCAATTTTGTGGTATACTGTGTAAGCTGCTGATACTGTTTCTCTTAATAAGACCAACGGTGAGATTATCTAGCAGGCGTTGGGGTGAGCATCTTGTATGGATCCGTATACGGAGCATTGGCATTTCTCAAGAAAGCAGCAGGGACGTAAGGCACAGTGTCTTTCAGGGTATGGGATGGCTCTTCGCCTTTCCCCGTTGTCGGCAGAGCGCCACGGTGTCTGTAGAGCGTTTGCAACTTGCAGCAGGCCTCTTGTAGATTGTGTCAGGGCTTCACTTTACTCTGTGGGTCTGTAGCAGAGCCTGGAGTCTGTGGGAGCACAGAAGATGGAAGCGCCTGCAGAGCGCAGGGCACGGCTGGGAAGAGGAGGAGCAGCTGAGGCAGAGGATTCAGGGGTGCAAACGCAGGGCAGGAGCTGTGAGGAAGGAGTGAGGTTCCTTCCTTGACAGTTCAGGAGAAGAGAAGGGTTTTCTAAAGCTTTGGGACTGGGGGATGGTTGGGAAAGGGAGGAGGGTTTGTCAGCCTCTCTCAGATTGGATTTGGGTGTCAGTGAGGTCTGTTCTGTTCCAGTCTCTCTGCAGCTGATGGGAGGTATGACAAAGCCACAAGGGACATGGCATAAACCATCCGGGCCTCTATCACAATAAGCAGATGAATGTCAGATGAGTCTCATCTCGTAAGACGTGAGGCAGCACCGTGCTGCCTTGTGGTTTGTCCTTCATTGCAGTGTGCTGTGCTGTGTTTTGCACTGACGACGATCCGAGACTGTATTGCGTTGTGTGGCGTCTTGTTAGCACGTACATCGCACGGCTCAATGTTCGCGTCTATTGTATGGCATCGCAGAGGTTTAAACTGACTTTGCGGTCTCTGTGCACGTGAGTTGGAGTCAAACAATCGGATTGTGAGGTAACGTGAGATAAGACAGTAACACGGCAATGGTTTTCTTACTGCTGTTGCGGGCGCCTTGCGGCAAGTCTGTAGAAACGGCCGAGGTATTGAGGGCCGAGGAGCGGCGCGGCAGACCTCAGAGCCGTCGGTTGCTTTGTAACACGTCAGTCACTATAATGCGCTGGATTTCGGAGCGCCACAGCAGACTCTAACCGTGATGTGTTATTTTTGGCATTGGAGTGGAGCAGGCGAGCGAAGCTGCTGAGCACCGCTCTGTCACGGATGAGATTTGTAGTAAACAGCTTTGTGTTTTGGTCTTGCAGGTGAGTGAGTGGTATAAGGTGACCAAAGGAGTGTTGCATTTAAGTGATGGGGCCGTTATGGGCATTGAGGGTGGATGGAGCCCCAGGGCACCATGAAAGCTAAGGAGCGGGGCAAAAATCTGCGGGTGGCAAAGACCAAACACGTCCAAACATTGTCCTAAGAGAGGGTGGTAGATAGAAGGAGCG
>JAGGDV010000103.1:0-29206 GCA_017639485.1 Pluvialis apricaria
GACATCAGGGATGGGGACAGGGATGGTGGAGCCACTGGGACCAAGGCCACCAGGACCACGAGACACCAGGGACATGAGGAATGGGGACAGGGACCACCAGGGATGGGGACAGGGGTGGTGGAGCCACTGGGACAGGGGCCACCATGGCCACCTGACACCAGAGCCACCAGGAATGGGGACAGGGGACACCAGGGATGGGGACAGGCATGTTGGTGGTCACTGGGATGGGGGCCACCAGGACCAGGAGACATTAGGGACAACAGGAATGGGGACAGGGACCACCAGGGATGGGGACAGGGGTGGTGGAGCCACTGGGACTGGGGCCACCTGACACCAGGGCCACCAGGGATGGGAGACAGAGAACACCGGGGATGGGGACAGGGGTGTTGGTGACCACTGGGACAGAGGCCACCAGGGCCACGGGACAACAGGGACATGAGAAATGGGGACAGGGGCCACCAGGGATTGGGACAGGGCTGGTGGAGCCACAGGGATGGGGGCCACCAGGGCCACCAGGGATGGGGACAGGGTTGTTGGAGTCACTGGGACGGGGGCCACCAGGACTGGAAGACACCAGGGCCACCAGGGATGGGGACAGGAGTGTTGGTGGCCACTGGGACAGGGGGCCATCAGGACTGGGGACACCAGGGCCACCAGGGATGGGGACAGGGCTGTTGGAGCCACTGGGACGGGGGCCACCAGGACCGGAAGACACCAGGGCCACCAGGGATGGGGACAGGGGCCACCGGGGATGGGGACAGGGGTGTTGGTGGCCACTGGGACTGGGGCCACCAGGGGTGGGGACAGGAACGTCGGCGGCCACGGGGACGGAGGGCCACCAGAGCCACCGGGGACGGAGAGAGGGACCCCCGGTGCCACCGGGGGTGGGGTGACAGAGCCCCCAGTGCCGGGGCCGGACCGGGGGGGTCCCGCCGGGACGGGGAGGGGACCATTTGGGGACATTGGGCCACACTTTGTCGCTGGGGGGGGGACACGACACGATGGGGGGTGGGGGAAAAAGTCCCGAGTGGGGGAAACCCAAACATCGAGGGGGGGTGGGGAGGGGGAAGGGGGGGACCCCCCCCATTCATGGGGAGGTGGGTGGGGGTGGGGAGAGGGTCCCCAGGGCTCCGGGGGGACCCCCCCGGACCCCTCCCCCCCCCCCCAAAATCCGGGGTGTGGCCGCGCGGGAGCGCTCCTTTTGTCGGGGAAAGGGCGGAGGTTGAGGGGAGGGGGGGGGGGGGGGGGGGGAAGGGAAATCCCGTCCACCCCCCTCCCATCCCCCCCACCCGGAGGGACCCCGGGGGGAGTCGGAGTCGGGGGGGGGGGATCGGAGGGTGGGGGTTGGGTTTGAGGCGGGGGGTCCCCCCCAAATATACTCACCCCGGGGCTGGAGATGGACCCGGATCGGCCGGGAGGGACCCAGGCGTGGGGGGGGGGGGGGGAGGGGGGGGGGAAGGAGGAGGAGGAGGGGGAGGGGGGGGGTTATGGGGAGGGGGGGGGATGAAAAGCGGCTTTTACCGCTGCGGGGGGGGGGGGGGGGGGGAGGGGAGGGATGACTCTTAAGGCGTCCGGGCGGGGTTCCCCCCCCCCCCTCCCTTTTCCCTCCCCACCCCCCCTTTTTTTTGTGTGTTATTCGCCCGTTGGAGGGGGGGGGGGGGCGGATGGAGAAGGAGGGGGGGGGGGGGCGGGGTTAAGTGTGAAAAAATCTGCCCGGAACCCAAAAAAGAGGGGGGGGGGGGGGGCAGGAGTTTGGGGGTGGGGGGGGGACACACCCCGGGCCCCCCCCCGATGTATGGGGGGAGGAGGGGGGGGGGGGGTGGTCTTTGTGTGCGGAAATAAGGAGGGGGAGGGAGGAGGGGTGGGGGGGGTGGGGGGGGGGAAGAGAGAGCGAAGGGAGGGGCGTGGCCTCTCGGGAGGGGCGGGGCTTATTTGGGAGGAGGGGGCGTGGCCCAGCGCCGCGTTATTGTAGGGTCGCGCCGGCGGCGCCACCGCGCGGCCGTTGGGGCTTTGGGTCGTGGGTTACCCCCCCCCCCCCACCCTCCCCCTCCCCCCCCCCGCTTTGGTTTTGGGGGTCCCCCTCGATCCCCTCCCCGGGGATCTCCCAGGATCCCCCCCCCAGAGATCCGCTCCCCGCGATCCCCCCCCGCCCCCAATCTCTGGGATCCCCCCCCCACCCCCCTGGGGATTCCCTCCCCCTCCCCCCAAGGTCTCCCTGGATCCCCCCCCCCCCCCCAATCCCCCCCTCCCGGGACCTCCTCGACCCCCAGGACTGACCCCTGGATCCCCCCTCCTTGATCCCCGGATCCGCCCAAGTAAGACCCCCTCAGGATCCTCCCCCATCCCAGCACCCCCTCTCCCTGGATCCCCCCGGATCCCCGGGATTCTCCCCCCAGGACCCCCCCTCTCCAGGATTCCCGGGATCCCCCCCAAACCTCAGCCTTCACCCCAGGATCCCCACTTCCTGGATCCCCTCAGATCCCCAGGAATCCTCCCCCCCCCCCGCGTGTCCCCCTCTGGGGACCCCCAGAATCTCCCCAGATCCTTGGGATTCTCCTCTGGGAACCCAGAATCTCCTCAGAGCCCCAGGGCTCCCCCCGGGATTCCCCTTCCCGGGACCCCCAGGATCCCCTCACATCCCTGGGATTCTCCTCTGGGACCCCAAGGGCCCCCCCCACATTCCCAGGAATCCCCCCCTGGGATCCCCCCTCCCCAGATCCCCTCCAGACCCCCAGGATTCCCCCCACCAGGATCCCCCCTCCCTTGGACCCCCAGGATCCCCCTCCAATCCCCAAGAATCCCCCCCCGGGATCCCCCCTCCCCGGGACCCCCAGGAACCCCCCACATCCCCAGGATTCTCCTCTGGGACCCCCAGGATCCCCCCAGATCCCCAGGAATCCCCCCCTGGGTTCCCCCCTCCCTAGATCCCCCCCCAGACCCCTAGGAATCCCCCCCGGGATCCCCCCTCCCCGGGACCCCCACAGACCCCCAGGAATCCCCCCCCCCAGGATCCCCCCCTCCCTGGGACCCCCCAGGATCCCCCCCAGATTCCCAGGAATCTCCCCCCCAGGATCCCCCCCTCCCCAGGACGCCCAGGATCCCCCCACATCCCTGGGATTCTCCTCTGGGACCCCCAGGATCCCCCCAGATTCCCAGGAGTCCCCCCCCTGGGTTCCCCCCTCCCCAGATCCCCAGGAATCCCCCCCCGGATCCCCCCTCCCTGGGACCCCCAGGAACCCCCCAGATCCCCGGGATTCTCCTCTGAGACCCCCAGGATCTCCCCAGATCCCCAGGAATACCCCCCGGGATCCCCCCCTCCCCGGGACCCCCCAGGAACCCCCCAAATCCCTGGGATTCTCCTCTGAGACCCCCAGGATCCCCCAAGATCCCCCAGGAATCCCCCCCCCCCCCGATCTTCCCTCCCCGGGACCCCCAGGAACCCCCTAGATCCCTGGGATTCTCCTCTGGGACCCCCAGGATCCCCCCAGATTCCCAGGAATCCCCCCCATTGGGATCCCCCCTCCCTAGATCCCCCCCAGACCCCTAGGAATCCCCCCTGGGATCCCCCATCCCCGGGACATCCCAGACCCCCAGGATCCCCCCAGATTCCCAGGAATCCCCCCCAGGATCCCCCCCTCTCCGGGACCCCCAGGAACCCCCCCACATCCCCAGGATTCTCCTCTGGGACCCCCAGGATCCCCCCAGACCCTTAGGAATCCCCCCCGGGATCCCCCCTCCCTGGGACCTCCCAGACCCCCAGGATCCCCCCCAGATTCCCAGGATTCCCCCCCCCCGGGGTCCCCCCTCCCCGGGACCCCCAGGAACCCCCCACCTCCCTGGGATTCTCCTCTGGGACCCCCAGGATCCCCCCAGATTCCCAGGAATCCCCCCCGGCATCCCCCCTCCCCAGATCCCCCCCAGATCCCCAGGAATTTCCCCCAGGATCCCCCCACATCCCCGGGATTCTCCTCTGGGACCCCCAGGATCCCCCCCACATCCCCAGGAATCCCCCCCGGGACCCCCCCCCCCCCCCCCCTCCCGGGGAACACCCCCCCCCCCCCCCAGATCCCCTCAGATCCCTGGGATCCACTGAGCCCTTTCGGGGCCCCCCCGGGGCCGGAGGAGCGGCCGGAGGTGGCGGTCACCGCCCGTCCCTAATCGCCGCCTTCCGGAGAGGGGGACGGAGGGACGGAGGGACGGAGGGACGGAGGGACGGACACGCCACCGGGGGGGGGGCGGATGGGGGACACGGGGCCACCCCGGCGTGCGGGGGGGCCCCACCCCAACCCGCGGCCGTCGCGGCGCACCCACCCCGCCCCGAGTCCCGGCGACGCCCTCACCCTCAGCCCCGCCGGGGGGGGGGGGCACGGGCGGCCCCGTGACCTCTGACCCCCCGAAAAGGGGACGCAGGTGTCTGGGTGACCTCTGACCCCCACCCCAAAAGGGACCCAGGTGCTCCCCCCACCCCAAAAGGGGACCCAGATGTCTGAGTGACCTTTGACCCCCCCCCAAAAGGGACCAAGGCGTCCAGGTGACCTCTGACCACCCCCAAAAAAGGGACCCAGGTGACCTCTGACCCCCACCCCAGAGGATGTCCCCCCCCACACCCTGAAAAGGGACCCAGGTGTCCGGGTGACCTCTGACCCCCCCAGAAGGGGACCCCGGTGACCTCTGACCCCCCCAAAAAAAAGGGACCGAGGCGTCCAGGTGACCTCTGACCCCCCCCCAAAAAGGGACCCCGGTGTCCGGGTGACCTCTGACCCCCACTCCAGAGGGTGTCCCCCCACCCCAAAAGGGGACCCAGACATCCGGGTGACCTCTGACCCCCCCCAAAAAGGGACTCAGGGGTCTGGGTGACCTTTGACCCCCCGCCCCAGAGGATGTCCCCCCCCACCCCTAAAAGGGGACCCACGTGTCCCAGTGACCCCTGATCCCCCCAGAAGAGGACCCAGGTGACCTTTGACCTCCACCCCAGAGGGTGCCCCCCACCCCAAAAGGGGTCCCCGGTGTCCGGGTGACCTCTGACCCCCCCCAGAAGGGGACCCCGGTGACCTCTGACACCCCAAAAAAAAGGGACCGAGGCGTCCAGGTGACCTCTGACCCCCCCAGAAGGGGACCCAGGGGTCCGGGTGACCTCTGACCCCCACCCCAGAGGGGACCCAGATGTCCGGGTGACCTCCGACCCCCCCCCAAAAAAGGGACCCCAGGGTCCGGGTGACCTCTGACCCCTCCCAGAAGGGGACCCCGGTGACTTCTGACACCCCAAAAAAAAGGGACGGAGGTTTCCAGGTGACCTCTGACCCCCCCAAAAAAAGGGACCCAGATATCCGGATGACCTCCGACCCCCCCCAAAAAAGGGACCCCGGGGTCCGGGTGACCTCTGACCCCCCCCAAAGTGACCCAGGCGTGCGGGCGGCCCCGCCAAGCGGGTCAGTCCCCGTGAGTCAGAGGTTTAGCGCGGGCGGGGCCCGTCCCCGTCCCCGTCCCCGACGTCCCCTCCCCGGGGCGGTGGCACCCCGGGGTGCCCCACCCCACCCGCGCCCTATTTAAGGCCCTTCCCAGGTGTCCCCCATGTCCCCGATGTCCCCGATGTCCCCGGCCATGGCCGGGCCCCGGCTGCCCTCAGCCCTCGGGCTCCTGCTGCTCTGCCTGTGCCTCCCAGGTGGGACTGGGATGTACTGGGAGGGACTGGGAGGGAGGCTGGGATGGAGACTGGGCTCCTCTTCCCACCCAGGGGACTGGAATGGGGACTGGGATGTACTGGGAGGGACTGGGATGGAGGCTGGGATGGATGCTGGGCTCCTCTTCCCACCCAGGGGACTGGGATATACTGGGATGGGGACTGGGATATACTGGGAGGGAGGCTGGGATGGAGGCTGGGCTCCTCTTCCCACACAAGGGACTGGGATGGGGACTGGGATGTACTGGGAGGGACTGGGATGAAGGCTGGGATGGAGGCTGGGATGGAGACTGGGTTCCTCTTCCCACACAGGGGACTGGGATATACTGGGATGGGGACTGGGATATACTGGGAGGGACTGGGATGGAGTCTGGGATGGAGGCTGGGCTTCTCTTCCCACACAGGGGACTGGGATATACTGGAATGGGGACTGGGATATACTGGGAGGGACTGGGATGGAGTCTGGGATGGAGGCTGGGCTTCTCTTCCCACCCAGGGGACTGGGATATACTGGAATGGGGACTGGGATATACTGGGAGGGACTGGGATGGAGGCTGGGATGGAGACTGGGCACCTCTTCCCACCCACTGGGATGGGGACTGGGATACACTGGGAGGGACTGGGATGGAGGCTGGGCTCCTCTTCCCACCCAGGGGACTGGGATGGACTGGGAGGGACTGGAAAGTCTGGGAGGGAGACTGCGGGGACTGGAAGGAATGGGAGGGAGACTGGGACTGACTGGGATGGACTGGGATGGAGACTGAGGGGATTGGAAAGGACTGGGGAAACCGGGAGGAAGACTTGAGGGAAGGGAGGGAGACTGTGGGGAACTGGGACGGAAACTGGGATGGACTGGGGGTGACTGGGATGGACTGGAACGGATTGGGAGGGATGGGGATGGGGACTGGAAGGGACTGGAAGGGACTGGGGAGGAGACGGAACGGACTGGGATGGGAACTGGGAGGGAGAGGGATGGATGGGGTGGAGATGGGGGTTACTGGGATGGACTGGGATGGACTGGGATGGGAACTGGGAGGGAGAGGGATGGATGGGGTGGAGATGGGGGTTACTGGGATGGACTGGGATGGACTGGGAGCCGGGGGGAGACACGCACCCAGGCACCGCTGACACTCCGCTTCGGCCCAGACGCCGCCGGCCGCTGCGACTCGAGCTCCCGGTTGGTCCCGCTGACGGCCGGAGTGGATCCCTGCAAAGATCCCGCCGGATTCCTCACCCCGCAGCTGGGCGGGGACGCGGCCGCCTCCTCCGGAAGCGAATCGGGATCCTCCAGCAATTCGGGATCCTACGGGGCCGGATCGGGATCTTATGGGGGATCGGGATCCTACGGGGGCGGATCGGGATCCTACGGGGGTGGAACGGGATCCTATGGTGGCTCAGCAGTATCCCACGGAGGCGGAAGCTCTTCGGGATCCTACGTGTCGCCGGGATCTTTTGGGGGTAAACCGGGATCCTATGGGAACAGACCGACGTCCTACGGGGATGGCTCTTCGGGATCCTTTGTGTCGCCGGGATCCGGTGGGCCGTTAGGATCCTACAGTGGTCCAGGAGTATCCCATGGAGGTGGAAGCTCTTCGGGATCCTTTGTGTCGCCGGGATCTTCTGGGGGCAAACCAGGATCCTATGGGAACAGGCCGTCCTCCTACGGGGACAGCTCGGGATCCTTTGTGTCGCCGGGATCCGGAGGGCCATCGGGATCCTACGGACTCGGGTCTTACGGGGGCGGATCTGGAGCGGGGAGACCCAGCTCGCAGGGGGGGAGCGGATCCTATGGGGGAGGCAGCTCCTATGGGGGATCCAGTTTGGGATCCTATGGAATCGGCTCTGGATCGGGCAGACCTGGATCCCACGGAGGCAGCGGATCCGGATCGGGCAGACCCGGCTCATCTCAAGGAGGATCCAGTTCGGGATCCTCCGGGGCTGGACTGGGATCAGGGAGACCCGGATCCCAAGGAGGAAGTGGATCTGGATCCTACGGAGGTGGGCCAGGATCGTATGGGGGATTGGGATCCTATGGAGGATCCAGTTCTTATGGAGGATCAGGATCCTACGGAGGCAGCTCAGGATCCTACGGGGGATCCTACGGAGGATCCAGTTCCGGATCGGGCAGACCTGCTTCCCAGGGGCCCAGTGGATCTGGATCGGGCAGACCGGGATCCCATGGTGGAAGTGGATCGGGATCAGGCCGCCCGGGCTCCCAGGGGGGCGGTGGATCAGGATCCTATGGGGGATCGGGCTCCTATGGGCTCCCGGAGTCCTACGGGGATGACGCGGGATCCTATGGGGAACCAGGATCCTATGGGGGTGGATCAGGATCCTATGGGGGTGGATCAGGATCCTACGGGGGATCAGGATCCTATGGCAGACCGGGATCCCATGGGGATGGATCAGGCTCCTATGGGGGATCGACGTCCTATGGGGGCGGATCGGGATCATATGGGGGATCGGGATCCTACGGGGGTGGATCAGGATCCTATGGGGGATCAGGATCCTATGGGGGCGGATCGGGATCTTATGGGGGATCGGGATCCTCCGGGGGGACCCGGCGCCCCGGCTACAAGAATCCCGGGATCCCCTTCATACCAGGGCTGCGGGATCCCGCCCGGATCGGGGGCTACATCCCCATACGCCGTGGCCCCTCCGGGGGATCCACTCACGGATCCGGCTCCGCTGTGGGATCCAGCTCCACCGTGGGATCCAGCTCCGGCGTAGGATCCGGCTCCGGGACGGGATCCAGCTCCGGAACGGAGACCTACAGCTCCGGGACGGGATCCAGCAGTGGATCGGGGACGGGATCCGGTCAATCCCAGTCCAGCTGTGGGGGGTGTGACAAATAGGGAGGGGTCCGCCCCCGGATCCCCCGTCCCAATAAAGTGATTGGATGGCGGCACCGACCTCGTCCCTGTCCCCACACGTGGCCCCACGCCCGCGCGTGTCCCCACACGTGGCCCCACGCCCACACAGGTCCCCACGCCCGCGCGCGGCCCAGTGCGTCCCCACGTGTGGCGGCACTGGTGGAACTGGCGGGGCCGGTCCCTGCCCACGCTTGGGGACGGGGACAGCGGGGATGGGGTGGGGACAGCCAGGGGGGCGGGGGTGGGGACACGGGGGACGTCCGTGGGATGGGGACGTCCGTGGGATGGGGGCACTGGGGCCATTGGGGACAGGTGGGATGGGGACATCAGGGACGGGATGGGGACACCCACAGGGATGGGGACACCGGGGCCATTGGGGACAGGCGGGATGGGACAGGGACATCCATGGGATGGGGACATCCATGGGGTGGGGTTGGGGACATCAGGGATGGGATGGGGACGGGGACACTGGGGACATGGAGGACAGGTGGGATGGGACAAGGGCATCCACGGGATGGGGACACCCAGAGGGATGGGGACACTGTGGCCATTGGGGACAGGCGGGATGGGGACATCAGGGATGGGATGGGGACACCCACAGGGATGGGGACACTGGGGACGGGTGGGACAGGGACATCCATGGGATGGGGTTGGGGACATCAGGGATGGGACGGGGACATCAACAAGGATGGGGAACGGGGACACTGGGGACATAGGGGATGGGGACATCCATGGGACGAGGACATCAGGGACAGGATGGGGACACTGGGGACATTGGGGACAGGTGGGATGGGACCAGGACATCCATGGGATGGGGTTGGGGACATCAGGGATGGGATGGGGACAGCGGGGCTGGAGACGCTGGGGACGGGGACACTGGAGACAGCATGGGGCCATCGGGGACGTGAGGGACACCCGTGGGGCTGGTGGCACTTGGGGACATGGGGGGGGGACGGGACGGGGCGGGGCCATCGGTGCTGGGTCAGGGCCACCCCTGGGGACACTGGGCGGTGCTGGGTGACACTGGGGAGGTGGCCCTGAAACTGGGATGGGCGGGGTGTGGGGGTGGGGGTGACACCAACCAGTACGAGCCCCAAAGGGACCAGTATGAGCCTGAAAGGGCCCAGTATGGCCCCGTAAGGACCAGTTTGAGGCCCCAAGGGGACCAGTATGAGCCTGAAGGAGACCTCTGTGGGCCAAAAGGGACCAGTATGACCCCATAGGGCCCAGTATGAGCCCATAGGGACCAGTATGAGACCAGTATGACCCCATAGGCCCCAGTATGAGCCCATAAGGACCAGTACGAGCCCTAAGAAGACCAGTATGGCCCCAGAAGGACCAGTACAAGCCATAAGGAGACCAGTATGGCCCCAGAGGGACCAATATGAGCCCAGAAGGACCAGTATGAGACTCAAGGAGACCAGTATGACGCCAAAGGGACCAGTATGAGCCCTACAGGGACCAGTATGGCCCCATAAGGACCAGTATGACGCCAAAGGGACCAGTATGAGCCCTATAGGGACCAGTATGGCCCCATAAGGACCAGTATGACGCCAAAGGGACCAGTATGAGCCCCAGAGGGACCAGTACAAGCCCATAAGGACCAGCGTGAGATCAGTATGGCCCCAGAGGGACCAGTATGAGTCCACAGGGACCAGTATGAACCCTATACAGACCAGTATGGCCCCATATGGACCAGTACGATGCCAAAGGGACCAGTACGAGCCCCAGAGGGACCAGTACAAGCCCATAAGGACCAGTATGAGACCAGTATGACCCCAGAGGGACCAGTATGAGCCCTGTAGGGACCAGTATGGCCCCACATGGACCAGTATGAGCCCTATAGAGACCAGTATGGCCCCATATGGACCAGTATGACACCAAAGGGACCAGTATGAGTCCCAGAGGGACCAGTACAAGCCCCAGAGGGACCAGTACAAGCCCATAAGGACCAGCGTGAGACCAGTATGGCCCCAGAGGGACCAGTATGAGCCCTGTAGGGACCAGTATGGCCCCACATGGACCAGTATGAGCCCTATAGAGACCAGTATGGCCCCATAAGGACCAGTATGACGCCAAAGGGACCAGTACGAGCCCTGAAGAGACCAGTATGGTCTCAGGAATGCTTCCAGCCCCCAGACGCCTGGGTCCCATGTGGGGGGCGGGGGATGTCACCCAGGTCCCCACCCGCCGTGGGTGGCCACGCCCGGGTGTGGTCGAAATCACGGGTGGGAGGCTCCCCCACCCACCCGCCTTTAAAAACCAGTGTTCCCAGTGCTCCCAGTGCTCCCAGTCTTTCCTGACCGGCACCCATGGGTGCCCCCGGGACCCTCGGGGTCCTGCTCTGCCTGCTCGCCCTGCTCGGCCCCCACCCGCTCGGTAGGTGCCCGGACGCCTGCGTCCCCGCCCTGATTTTTGGGGGGGGGGGGGGGGAGAATTGGGGCGTCCCGGGCATGTGGGTCCCCCCTTTGGGTGGGAAAAGGGGGGATTTGGGGGTCCCGGACATGTGGGTTCCCCTCTTTGGGTGGGAAAAGGGGGGATTTGGGGGTCCCGGACATGTGGGTCCCCTCTTTGGGTGGGAAAAGGGGGGATTTGGGGGTCCCGGACACGTGGGTCCCCTCTTTGGGTGGGAAATGGGGGGATTTGGGGGTCCTGGACATGTGGGTCCCCTTTTTTGGGGGGGAGATTTGGGGGTCCCAGACATGTGGGTCCCCTTTTTTTGGGTGGGAAAAGGGAGGATTTGGGGGTCCCGGACACGTGGGTCCCCTTTTTGGATCTGAAATGGGGGGATTTGGGGGTCCCAGACATGTGGGTCCCCCCCTTTGGGTGGGGGTTTTGGGGGTCCCAGACATGTGGGTCCCCTTTTTTGGGGGGGGATTTGGGGTCCCGGACACGTGGGTCCCCCCTTTGGGTGGGGGATTTGGGGGTCCCGGACACGTGGGTCCCCCCTTTGGGTGGGAAAAGGGGGGATTTGGGGGTCCCGGACATGTGGGTCCCCCCTTTGGGTGGGAAAAGGGGGGATTTGGGGGGTCCAGGACACGTGGGTCCCCCCTTTGGGTGGGAAAAGGGGGGATTTGGGGGTCCCGGACATGTGGGTCCCTTTTTTGGGGGGGAAATTTGGGGGTCCCAGACATGTGGGTCACCTCTTTGGGTGGGAAAAGGGGGGATTTGGGGGTCCTGGACATGTGGGTCCCCTTTTTTGGGGGGGAATTTGGGGGTCCTGGACACGTGGGTCCCCTTTTTGGGTGGGAAATGGGGGGATTTGGGGGTCCCAGACATGTGGGTCCCCCCCTTTGGGTGGGGGTTTTGGGGGTCCCAGACATGTGGGTCCCCTTTTTTGGGGGGGGATTTGGGGTCCCGGACACGTGGGTCCCCCCTTTGGGTGGGGGATTTGGGGGTCCCGGGCATGTGGGTCCCCCCTTTGGGTGGGAAAAGGGGGGATTTGGGGGTCCCGGACATGTGGGTCCCTTTTTTGGGGGGGAAATTTGGGGGTCCCAGACATGTGGGTCACCTCTTTGGGTGGGAAAAGGGGGGATTTGGGGGTCCCGGACACGTGGGTCCCCTCTTTGGGTGGGAAAAGGGGGGATTTGGGGGTCCCGGACATGTGGGTCCCTTTTTTGGGGGGGAAATTTGGGGGTCCCAGACATGTGGGTCCCCTCTTTGGGTGGGAAATGGGGGGATTTGGGGGTCCCGGCCACGTGGGTCCCCTATTTGGGGGGAAAAGGGGGGATTTGGGGGTCCTGGACATGTGGGTCCCCCCTTTGGGTGGGGGTTTTGGGGGTCCCGGACATGTGGGTCCCCTTTTTGGGGGGGGAATTTGGGGGTCCCGGACATGTGGGTCCCCTTTTTGGGTGGGAAAAGGGGGGATTTGGGGGTCCCGGCCCCGTGGATTCCCTGTCCCCATTGCTGTCCCCTTGTGTCCCCCGCAGGTGTCACCGCCCGCAGCCTGCCCGTCCCCGCCACCGTCCCCGCCACCCCCAGCGTCCCCGGCCCCACCACCGTCACCGTCCCCAACGTCGGCCCCGATAGTGTCCCCAACACCGTCCCCAACGCCGTCCCTGATAGTGTCCCCAACACCGTCCCTGATAGTGTCCCCAACACCGTCCCTGTCCCCAACACCGTCCCCGTCCCCAACACCGCCCCCGATAGTGTCCCCAACACCATCCCCGGCCCCAACACCGTCCCCGATAGTGTCCCCGTCCCCAATATGGTCCCCGATAGTGTCCCCGCCACCGTCCCCGCCACCGCCCCTCTGCCCGCGGTCCCCCTCCTGGAGGATGAAGAGGAGGATGAGGAGGATGAGGAGGATGAGGAGGATGAGGAGGATGAGGAGGACGAGGAGGCGGCGGAGGCCGCAGGCCGCGCGCTGGCGGCTCTCCAGCGCCTGGCCTGGCTCCTGCGGGGCCCCCCAGCCCCCCCCCGCCGCCGCGGGGCCCCCCCCGACCCCCGAACCTTCCTGGACCTCCTCCCCGAATTGGGGGCCCCGCCGCCCCCCTCCCCGCCGCCCCCCCCCAACACTCGGCCCCATAACCCGCCCCACCGCGGGCGGGGGGGGGGTTAAATTGGGGGGGGGCGACACATCTGGGTCCCTTTTTTTTGGGGGGGGGTCCCCCCTTCCCTGGGACCCCTTTTTTTGGGGGTGCTCGGGACGCGGGGGGTGAGGGAGCGCCCCCCCGGGCCCCGCAGCCCCCCCCTATCTCAATAAATGACGCAGCCCCACGCGCTGCCCCCGACCGCTGCGGTATGGGGGCTATAGGGGGCCGGAGGGGCGGGGCTATGGGGGGGGCTATAGGGACAGGGCCATAGGGACCATATCTATAGGGGCTGGGCTATAGGGGGAGGCTATAGGAGCCGGGCTATAGGGCCTGGGCTATAGGGGGAGGCTATAGGGACCAGGTGTATAGAGGCCAAGCTATAGGGTAAGGCTATAGAGACTGGGTTATAGGATGAGGCTATAGGGTCTGGGCTACAGGGTGTGGGCTATAGGGTGAGGCTATAGGGGTTGAGCTATATGGTCTGGGCTATAGGGTGGGGTATACGGTCTGGGCTATAGGGGCTGAGCTATAGGGTCTAGGCTATAAGGTGGGGTATAGGGTCTGGGCTATAGGGGTTGAGCTATAAGGTGAGGCTATAGGGTGAGGCTATAAGGGTTGAGCTATAGTGTCTGAGCTATAGGGTGGGGCTATAGGGACTGGGCTATAGGGTTTGGGCTATAGGATGAGGCTATAGGGACTGGGCTATAGGGTGAGGCTATAGGGTGAGGTTAGAGGGGTTGAGCTATAGGGTCTGGGCTATAGGGGTTGAGCTATAGGGGTTGAGCTATAGGATGAGGCTATAGGGGCTGAGCTATAGGGTTGGGCTATAGGGCCTGGGCTATAGGGGTTGAGCTATAGGGCCTGGCTCTGGCTGAGCTATAGGGCGTGAGCTATAGGGTGAGGCTATAGGGTCTGGGCTATAGGGCCTGGGCTATAGGGTGGGGCTCTGGGGCTGAGCTTTAGGGTGAGGCTATAGGGTGAGGCTATACGGCCTGGGCTATGGGGCGGGGCTCTGGCTGAGCTATAGGGGTTGAGCTATAGGGCCTGGGCTATAGGGGTTGAGGCTATAGGGTTGGGCTATAGGGGCTGAGCTATAGGGTCTGGGCTATAGGATGAGGCTATAGGGGCTGAGCTATAGGGTTGGGCTATAGGGCCTGGGCTATAGGGGTTGAGGCTATAGGGCCTGGGCTATAGGGGTTGAGCTATAGGGTCTGGGCTATAGGGTGGGGCTATAGGGGCTGAGCTATAGGGTGAGGCTATAGGGTGGGGCTATAGGGGCTGAGCTATAGGGTGAGGCTATAGGGCCTGGGCTATAGGGGTTGAGGCTATAGGGCCTGGGCTATAGGAGTTGAGCTATAGGGTCTGGGCTATAGGGTGGGGCTATAGGGGCTGAGCTATAGGGTGAGGCTATAGGGCCTGGGCTATGGGGCGGGGCTCGGGCTGAGCTATAGGGTGTGTCCATAGGGGAGGGCGCCGGGGGGCGGTGTGAGTCACGGGGCGCCGCCCCCGCACCCTTCCGGCTCGGCCGCTCCCCGCCCCCACCCCGGGCACCCGACCCCGGTGACCCCTGACCCCCATCACCCCTCCCCCCCCCTCCCCCCACCCCCGGCACCCGCCTGCCCCCACCCCCACCCCCACCCCACCCTATGGCTGCCTATAAGAGCCGGGGGGGAACCTCCCAGTGCTCCCAGTGCCGCACTGGAGCCGCACACCACTGCCCACAGGTAGGACTCCCCCTCCCCCCTCCTCCGGACACCGGGGTCCCCATGTCTGGGGGGCACTGGGGTCACTGGTGGGCACTGGTGGACACTGGGAGGGCAGGGACCGGTCCTGGACACCTGGGTCCCCATGTCCGGGGGGGCACTGGGGTCACTGGTGGGCACTGGTGGACACTGGGGGGGCAGGGACTGGTCTTGGATGCCTGGGTCCCATGTCTGGGGGGGCACTGGGAGGCACTGGTGGACACTGGGAGGGCAGGGACTGGTCTCGGACACCTGGGTCCCCATATCTGGGAGGCACTGGGGGTCACTGGTGGGCACTGGTGGACACTGGGAGGGCAGGGACTGGTCCTGGATGCCTGGGTCCCATGTCTGGGGGGCACTGGGAGGCACTGGTGGACACTGGGAGGGCAGGGACTGGTCTCGGACGCCTGGGTTCCCATATCTGGGGGCTACTGGGGGGCACTGGTGGGCACTGGGAGAGCAGGGACTGGTCTCAGACACCTGGGTCCCCATGTCTGGGGTCACTGGTGGACACTGGGAGGGCAGGGACCGGTCCTGGACACCCGGGTCCCTATGTCCGGGGGGCACTGGTGGACACTGGGAGGCACTGGTGGATACTGGGGGGGGCAGGAACTGGTCTCGGACACCTGGGGCCCCATGTCTGGGGGGCATTGGGGGGCACTGGGAAGTACTGGGGGGCACTGGGAGGCAGGGACTGGTCTCGGATGACTGGGTCCCCATGTCTGGGGGACACTGGGAGGCACTGGTGGACACTGGGAGGCAGGGACTGGTCTCGGACGCCTGGGTCCCCATGTCTGGGGGGCACTGGGGGACACTGGTGGGGCAGGGACTGGTCTCGGACACCTGGGTCCCCATGTCTGGGGGGCACTGGGAGGTACTGGGGGGCACTGGGAGGGCAGGGACTGGTCTCGGACACCTGGGTCCCCATGTCTGGGGGACACTGGGAAGTACTGGGGGACACTGGGAGGGCAGGGATTGGTCTCGGACACCTGGGTCCCCATGTCTGGGAGGCACTGGGGGTCACTGGTGGGCACTGGGAGGGCAGGGACTGGTCCTGGATGCCTGGGTCCCATGTCTGGGGGGCACTGGGAGGCACTGGTGGACACTGGGAGGGCAGGGACTGGTCTCGGACACCTGGGTCCCCATGTCTGGGGGGGCACTGGGAAGTACTGGGGGACACTGGGAGGGCAGGGACTGGTCTTGGACGCCGGGGTCCCCATGTCTGGGGGGCACTGGTGGACACTGGGGGGCACTGGGAAGTACTGGGGGACACTGGGAGGGCAGGGATTGGTCTCGGACACCTGGGTCCCCGTGTCTGGGGGTAACTGGGGGGCACTGGGAGGCACTGGGGGGGACAGGGACGGGCCCCGACCACCTCTGTCCCCATATCTGTGGGGCACTGGGGAAGTTGGGGGGGCAGAGGATGGCCCGGGGGTCCCCATAACTGGGGGGGGGGGGGGACGGGGACCCCCCGCGGGTCACCCCCCCTGACCCCTCCCTTCCCCTCCCCCCAGCATGGCCGACCGCCGCCCCCCGGCGCCCCCCGCCCCCCCCCCCAGCCCCCCAAATCTGAGCCCCGCCCCGCGCCCCAGAGCCCCGCCCGCCCCGCTGACCCCGCCCCTCCCCCGCCCGGTGTCCCCGTGGCCCCTTGGCCACCGCTGCCCGAGTGGGTCGGGGACGGGGACGGGGACGAGCCACCGCCGCGCCGCGAGGGGACGTCGGGGACGAGGGAGAGGCGCTGACCCCACCCAGGGGGTGGGGGGTCACCCGCCCCACGGAGCCACCACCGTCCTGCGGCGCCCCACGGATGTCCCCAAGAAGAGCCACCGGTGTCCTCAACCACCCCCCCCCCGGACCTCGAGGGTGTCCCCAAGAAGAGCCACCGACGTCCTGGACCCACGCACCCCACAGATGTCCCCAAGAAGATCCACCGTCGTCCTGACCCTGTGGACCCCATAGGTGTCCCCAAGAAGAGCCACCATCATCACGTCCCTGGTGACCCCACAGATGTCCCCATCGTCCTGACCCTGTTGACCCCATAGATGTCCCCACGAACAGCCACCATTGTCATGTCCTTCTTGACCCCACAGATGTCCCCAGGAAATGTCACCATCGCCCTGGCCCTGTTGACCCCACAGATGTCCCCAAGAAAAGCCACCATCGCCATGTCCTTGTTGTCCCCATAGATGTCCCCAAGAAATGTCACCATTTCCCTGATCCTGTTGACCCCATAGGTGTCCCCATGAAGAGCCACCATCACCACGTCCCTGTTGACCCCACAGATGTCCCCATCGTCCTGACCCTGTTGACCCCATAGATGTCCCCACGAACAGCCACCATTGTCATGTCCTTGTTGTCCCCATAGATGTCCCTGTTGACCCCATAGGTGTCCCCAAGAAGAGCCACCATCACCACATCCCTGTTGACCCCACAGATGTCCCCAGGAAATGTCACCATCGTCCTGACCCTGTTGACCCCGTAGGTGTCCCCATGAAGAGCCACCATCACCACGTCCCTGGTGACCCCACAGATATCACCATCGTCCTGACCCTGTTGACCCCATAGATGTCCCCACGAACAGCCACCATTGTCATGTCCTTCTTGACCCCACAGATGTCCCCAAGAAATGTCACCATCCCCTGTCCCTGGTGACCCCACAGATGTCCCCAAGAAAAGCCATTACTGTCCTGTCCCCGGTGACCCCACAGATGTCCCCAGTTAAACTCTTCTGGCCCCACTCCTGGTGCCACCACGTGGGGGGCTGAGCCCTGCAGCACTCGTGACACTGGGGGGAGGGGTGTCCAGGCCACCCGGGAGAGGGACACTTCGCGAGGGGACCCCCGGGGTGTCCCCTCCCTGTCCCCCTGCAGGGACCCGAGGTCAGCCCAGGGACGAGGGACGAGGACAAAGCTGCTTCCACCTTTAATGGGGACACGGGGACAGGATGGGGACATGGGGACAGGGTGGGGACAGGGACACGGGGACATGGGGACAGCATGGGGACATGGGGACAGGATGGGGACAGGGACACGGGGAGAGGATGGGGGGACATGGGACATAAGGAGATGATGGGGACATGGGGACAGTGACACGGGGACACCACGTCCCTCGGCGCTACGAGTGCTCCCGCAGTTCCTCCGAGTGTCCCCAACCTGGAGAAGGGACAGGGTGAGGGACAGGGCTGGACACCAGGTCCCCTCTGTGTCCCCAATGTCCCTCACGACCTCTGTGTCCCCCCCGGTCCCCGTACCGTGGCTCTCGCTGTCCTCGATGTCCCTGGACGCGTCCTGGCTCCCGGTGTCCCCAAGGGTGGAGCCCGGTGACACTACCCTGCTCCGGCTCCTGCCCGAGTGTCCCGGCCACCCCTGGTGCGGGGGACGTCCCTGGGGACGTGTCCCCTGTGCCAGGACATGTTGGGACAGTCCTTGGGGAGGTGTCCCCAGTCCTTGGGGACGTGTGTCATCTCCAAGGGAACGTGTGCCATCTCCGTAGGGACGTGTCCCATCTCCATGGGGACGCGTCCCCAGTTCTTGGGGACGTGTGCCATCTCCAAGGGGACGTGTCCCATCTCCGTAGGGACGTGTCCCACCTCCATGGGGACGTGTCCCATCTCCACGGGGACGTGTCCCCAGTTCTTGGGGACGTGTGTCATCTCCATAAGGACGTGTCCCATCTCCATGGGGACGTGTCCCCGGTTCTTGGGGACGTGTCCCATCTCCACGGGGATGTGTCCCCAGTTCTTGGAGACGTGTGCCATCTCCGTAGGGACGCGTCCCATCTCCACGGGGACGTGTCCCTGGTTCTTGGGGACGCGTCTTTGGCTCTTGGGGACACGTCTCCCGTCCTTGGGGACGTTGAGCTTGTCCTTGGGGCCACCTCCCTGATCCTTGGGGACGTGGCGCCGGTCTTTGGGGCCACCTCCCCGATTCTTGGGGACGTCCCTCAGGTCCCTGGGCCCACGTCCCCAGTCCCTGGAGCAATGTCCCCAGGCCTTGGGGACGTCCCTCGGGTCCCCGAGCCCACGTCCCCAAACCTTGGAGCCACGTCTCTTGGCCTTGGGGACGTCGGGCTGGGCCTTGGGGACATGTCCCTGCTCCGTGGGGACGTCTCTCAAGTTCTTGGGGTGGCATTTCCAAGCCAGAGGGTGACTCCAATGTCCCCAAGCCGGGGGGTGGCTCTGGGGACACCATTGTCCCCGAGGGGCCACCTGGGAGGAGGTGGAGGAACTGGAGCAGCGAGGCCAGCGCTTGTCCCCAAGGCTGCTCGGGGACGGGGACGGGGACAGGGACGGGCTCGGCGGGTCCTGAGGGGAGGGGACACGGATGGGGACAGGGATGGGGACACGAATGGGGACAGGGACGTGTCCCCTGGCCCCACCGACCCCATATTGCCCCCACCCCGGTGGCCTTGTGGCCCCCTATGTCCCTTTGTGTCCCCTCGTGTCCCTCCATGTCCCCACGCCCCCCGTGTCCCCTCCATGTCTTCATGTCCCCCGTGTCCCCCTTATCCCCGTGTCCCCAGTGTGTCCCCGTGTCCCAATGTCCCCCAGTGTCCCCATCTCCCTCCATGTCCCCATGTCCCCAGTGTCCCCCCATGTCCCCTTTATCCCCATGTCCCCCAGTGTCCCCCTTGTCCCCATGTCCCCTTTGTCCCCCATGTGTCTCCATCTCCCCCCATGTCCCCAGTGTCCCCTCCATGTCCCCAAGTCCCCTGTGTCCCCCAGTGTCCCCCTAAGTCCCCCAGTGTCCCCTCATGTCCCCCATGTCCCCCCCAAGTCCCCCAGTGTCTCCCCATGTCCCTCAGTGTCCCTGCATGTCCCCAGTGTCCCCCCATGTCCCCCAAGTCCCCCGTGTCCCCCAGTGACCCCCCATGTCCCCCAGTGTCCCCCCAATGTCCCCAGTGTCCCCCAATGTCCCCAATGTCCCCCCATGTCCCCAAGTCCCCAGTGTCCCCCAAGTCCCCCCAGTGTCCCCGCACGTCCCCAGTGTCTCCCCATGTCCCCAGTGTCCCCTCCATGTCCCCAAGTCCCCAGTGTCCCCCAGTGTCCCCCCAATGTCCCCAGTGTCCCCCCAATGTCCCCTTTATCCCCCATGTGCCCCAGTGTCCCCTCATGTCCCCAAGTCCTCCCCCCCCTGTCCCCACGTGTCCCCTCACCCCCCAGCAGCAGCAGGGTCCCCAGGGCCACCGTGAGTGCCACCGCCAGCCCCATGGCGCTGCCTGGTCCCCCTCGGTGTCCCCCACTTATAGGCACGGGGACGTCCCCTGGGTGGGGACAGGGGAGGTGGCCATGCCCCGGGGCGGGGACATGGGACACGGCTGTCCCCACACCTTCCCCGGGATGTCCCCATGTCCCTGAGCCCCCTGCGTCCCCCAGTGTCCCCCAACCCCTCCATGTCCCCCAGTGTCCCCCAACCCCTCCATGTCCCCCCAGTGTCCCCAACCTCCCCGCTGTCCCAGTCCTCCCAGTTGCCTTCCAGTGTCCCAAAGGACGCCACCGCTTCCTGGTGTCCCCAGTGTCCCCAGTCCTTGCAGTCCCCCTCCAGTGTCCCCAAAGCCGCCCCCATGTTGCGTGTCCCCCGTGTCCTGATGTCCCCAAACCCTCCCCTGTGTCCCCAGTGCCTCAATGTCCCCAAGCTCCCCCAAACCTCCCCAGTGTCCCCAGTCCTCCCAGTCCCTCTTCAGTGTCCCCGCTTTTCCTGGTGTCCCCAAGCTCTGCAAACCTTCCCTGGTGTCCCCAGTGTCCTGCTGTCCCCAAACGCTCCCTGATGTCCCCGGTGCCCCCAGGGTCCCCACTGTCTTCAGTGTCCCCGATGTCCTTGGTGTCCCCAAACCATCCCCAATGTCCCCAGGCTCCCCAGTGTCCCCAGAATCCTGATGTCCCCAAACCATCCCTGATGTCCCCAGGCTCCCTGATGTCCCCAGTGTCCTGGTGTCCCCAAACACTTCCCGATGTCCCCGGTGTCCTGGTGTCCCCAAACCCTCCCTTGTGTCCCCAGGTTCCCCAATGTCCCCGGAGTCCTGGTGTCCCCAAGCCCTTCCCGATGTCCCCAGTGTCCTGGTGTCCCCAAACCCTTCTTGATGTCCCCGGTGTCCCCAAACCCTCCCTTGTGTCCCCAGGTTCCCCAATGTCCTGGTGTTCCAAAACCCTTCTTGACGTCCCCAGTGTCCCCAGTGTCCTGGTGTCCCCAAACATTTCATGATGTCCCCAGGCTCCCGTATGTCCCCAGTGTCCTGGTGTCCCCAAACCCTTCCTGATGTCCCCAGTGTCCTGGTGTCCCCAAACCCTCCCTTGTGTCCCCAGGTTCTCCAGTGTCCTGGTGTCCCCAAACCCTTCGTGATGTCCCCAGGTTCCCCAATGTCCCCAGAGTCCTGGTGTCCCCAAAGCCTTCCTGATGTCCCCAGTGTCCTGGTGTCCCCAAACCCTCCCTTGTGTCCCCAGGTTCTCCAGTGTCCTGGTGTCCCCAAACCCTCCCTAATGTCCCCAGGTTCCCCAATGTCCCCGGTGTCCTGGTGTCCCCAAAGCCTTCCTGATGTCCCCAGTGTCCTGGTGTCCCCAAACCCTTCTTGACGTCCCCAGGTTCTCCAGTGTCCCCAGTGTCCTGGTGTCCCCAAACCCTTCCTGATGTCCCCAGTGTCCCGGTGTCCCCAAACCCTCCCTTGTGTCCCCAGGTTCCCCAATGTCCTGGTGTTCCAAAACCCTTCTTGACGTCCCCAGTGTCCCCAGTGTCCTGGTGTCCCCAAACATTTCATGATGTCCCCAGGCTCCCGTATGTCCCCAGTGTCCTGCTGTCCCCAAACCCTTCCTGATGTCCCCAGTGTCCTGGTGTCCCCAAACCCTCCCTTGTGTCCCCAGGTTCTCCAGTGTCCTGGTGTCCCCAAACCCTCCCTTGTGTCCCCAGGTTCACCAGTGTCCTGGTGTCCCCAAACCCTCCCTTGTGTCCCCAGGTTCTCCAGTGTCCTGGTGTCCCCAAACCCTTCGTGATGTCCCCAGGTTCCCCAATGTCCCCAGAGTCCTGGTGTCCCCAAAGCCTTCCTGATGTCCCCAGTGTCCTGGTGTCCCCAAACCCTTCCTGATGTCCCCAGTGTCCTGCTGTCCCCAAACCCTTGCCGCTGTCCCCAGGCTCCTCAATATCCTCAAGTGTCCCCAACCTCCCGCTGTCCCCAAACCCTCCCTGCCGTCCCCCTCCCCACACCGTCCCAGTACGCGGCCGAGCCCCGACGGCCGCCTCCCACGGTGCCACCTCGGGGACAATGGCGCTTTGTCCGGAGCCACTGTCCCCAACCCGGTGACAAGTCCGGACTCGCCGGTGGCCACCGGCCGTGACGGCCCCGCTCCCCACCCCCGCTGCCAAGGGACCCACGCGTGTGGGGCAGCCAATGGGGGGAGGGGGTTTATTGCTGTCGGGTTGGTGGTTGGGGGGTGGGGAGGTGACACCCCCCCCCGCCACCCCCCCCCCAGGCCACCATCTTGTCCCACCGCAAAGGCTCATGGGAAGGATTCGGCCACCGGCACGGAGAAAGTGGCCGAGCTGATGATGAAGACCTTGACGTAATGGACGGCCTGGGGGGGGGGGGGGGGAGAAAGGAATTGGGGGGGGGGGGGAGGAGTGTCAGGGGGGGTGACCTGACCCAGGTGTCCAACCCCCCCCCCCCAGGGGACCCAGATGTCCGGGACCCCCCCCAAGGGGACCCAAGCGTCCCGGCCACCCCTGTGACCCCCCCACAAAGGGACTCAGGCATCCAGGACCCCCCCCCCTGTGGCCACCCCCAGGGGACCCAGGGGTTTGGGACCCCCCCCAAAGGGACCCGGGTGTCTGGGACCCCCCCCCGTGACCCCCCCAGGGGACCCAGGAGTTTGGGACACCTCCCCCAAAGACCCCCCCAGGGGACCCAGGCATCCAGGGCCACCCCCATGACCCCCCCCCAGAGGACTCGGGGGTCTGCGCCCCCCCCCCATAACCCCCCCGCAAAGGGGACCCAGGCGTCTGTGACCCCCCCCCAGGGGACCCAGGTGGCTGTGACCCCCCCAGGGGACCGGGCCCCCCCCCCCCCCCGGGACCCCCCCCCCCGGGGCCGCCGCCGTGGGGGGCCGTACCGCGAAGACGCCGGCGAGGAGGAGGAGGGCGAGGAGGAGGCAGACGAGGGCGAGGAAGACGAGGGGACAGCCCGGGGGGGGCGTCTGGGGGGCGTCTGGAGGGGGGGGGGGGGGGAGAGTGAGAAGGGGGCGGGGTCAGCAGCAGGCCCCGCCCCCGAGCCAGCGCTGGCCCCGCCCACAGCCCCCCCCGGCTCCACCCCCCGCGCCGAAGCCCCCACCCCCAGCAGCTGTGAACGCCCCTGGCCACGCCCACCCCGCCGTGACCACGCCCCCCCGCGCGCGCCAGGCCACGCCCACTCAACCGTGACCACGCCCCCCGAGCCCCAGGCCACGCCCCCAACACCGCACTGCGCCTGCGCCTCCACACCCCCCTGGCTCCGCCCACTCGGTCATGGCCCCGCCCACTTTACCCGTGGCCCCGCCTCCAGACCACGCCCCCCCCCAGGCTCCGCCTCCCGCCTTACCTGGAGCATCCCCTCTGCTGCCGCCTTCTCTGGGCGCATCATCGGTGATGTCATCGGTGAGGTCATGGCTCGGGCGGAGGGGTTCTTTAAGGGTGCGGGGGGTTTGCTCCTCCCCGGGGCTGATGTCAGCCGTGACGTCATCCTCAGGGCTGACGTCACGGGCAGGGAGGGCTCCCGGGAGGGAGGAGGTGACATCGGCCCCGGTGACGGCACCGAGGTCGGAACCCCGCGTGACGTCATCTCTGACATCGCCCTCAGGGATGATGTCACGTCTCGCAGTCCCGCGGGGGATGAGTGAAGCGATGTCATCCTCAGGCATGACATCATCAATGAAGTCATTCCAAGCGGAAGCGTCACCATCGTTGGCACAGATGATGTCATCAGTGAGGTCACCAGCAGGTTTGATTTCTGGGCCGGTATCATCTCCCAGCAGGGAGGAAGTGACATCATCCATGGCAATGATGTCACCAGCAGGGATATCCCCGGGTACAGCAAACGCGATGTCATCCCCCGCGATGATGTCATTAGTGAGGTCACCTCCAGGGGTGATGTCAGCAGCGAGGTCATCCCCAGGAAGGGAGGGAATGAGATCGTGGCCGGCGATGACATCATCGGTGCAGATATCCCTATAGAGGGAGGAGGGGATGTTGTCCCTGGGGATGACGTCAGCAGTGAGGTCATCTCTGGGCATGATGTCACCAGCACGCTCAGCCCCAGGAAGGGGGGAAGTGACATCAGCCTTGGTGATGACATCACCAGTAAAGACGTCCCCACCAGCGATGATGTCACCAGCGAGGGCGTCCCCGGGAAGGGAGGAAATGACATCAGCCTCGGTGATGACATCACCAGTGAGGGCTTCCTCGGGGAGAAAGGAAGTGATGGCGTCTCTCTTGCTGAGGTCAACGATGATGTCATCCCCAGGGGCTGAGGAAGTGACGTCAGCCTCAGCTGTGACATCACCAGGGCGAGAGGAAACGGTGTCACCCCCCGTGACGTCACCAGCGGGGACAGCCCCAGGGAGAGGGGAGGGGACGTCGCCCCCCGCAGTGACACCGCCGGCGCGGGCGGCGGTGACGTCACCGCCCTCCACGACGTCACCGGGGGCAGCAGTGCCATCAGCGGTGACATCATCGCCCGGGCCGTCCTCGTCCCCGCTGGGGACGTCCTCCTCCTCCACGGGGGGGGCTGTCACCGTGATGGTGATGCCACCAGCGGCGCAGGTGTCCCCGATGTCCCCGTCCCCCGTGTCCCCCGGGGCTGTGACATCATCCCTGTCCCCAACGTCCTCACCTCCGATGTCCCTTAGGGCGGTGACGTCCCCGTCCCCAACGTCCCTTAACGCGGTGACACCCCCGTCCCCAGCGGCCGTGTCCTCGGTCCCAGAGACGGGGATGTCCCCGATGTCCCCTGGCACTGTGACATCCCTGTCCCCAACGTCCTTGACCGGGTGGGCTGCCACATCCCCGTCCCCAATGTCCTTTAGGGCGGTGACATCCTCGCCCGCGGGAACTGGGACGTCCCTGTCCCCAGTGTCGTCCTCAGAAACTGGGATGTCCCCAATGTCCCTCAAGACTGTGACATCCGTGTCCCCAATGTCCCTTAGGGCTGGGACATCCTCGATGCCCTTGTCCCCGTTGTCACCAGGGGCTGGGACGTCCCCGTCCCTCATGTCCCCAGGGGTTGGGACATTCCCATCCCCGATGTCCTTGTCCCCATCATCTCTTGGGATGGTGACAGCTCTGTCCCCAATGTCCCCAACATCTCTTAAGGCTGAGACCTGAGTGTCCCCAAAATCCTTGGCCCAGATGTTCTCTGGGACATCGCTGTCCCCAACGTCCCTTCCGGCCATGACCTGTGTGTCCCCAATGTCTTTGTCCCCAATGTCCCTTTGAGTGTCCCCAACATTCTTGTCCCAAACATCCCCAGGAGCTGGGACATCCCTGTCCCCAATGTCCCTTAGGGTGGTGACATCTCTGTCCCCAACATCCTTGTCCCCAGGACCTGGCACATCCCTGTCCCCAACATCCTTGACCAGATGGGCAGGGACAACCCTGTCCCCAACGTCCCTGAGGGTGGTGACATCCCTGTCCCCAATGGCTTTGTCCCCAGGACCTGGGACATCCCTGTCCCCAATGCCCCTTAGGATGGTGACATCTCTGTCCCCAACAGCTTTATCCCCAGGAGCTGGGACATCCCTGTCCCTGATGTCCCTGAGGGTGGTGACATCCCTGTCCCCAGAAGCTGGGACATCTCTGTCCCCAATGTCCCTTATGGTGGTGACATCCCTGTCCCCAACGGCTCTGTCCCCAGGAGCTGGGACATCTCTGTCCCCAATGTCCCTTACAGTGGTGACATCTCTGTCCCTAATGGCTTTGTCCCCAGGAGCTGGGACATCTCTGTCCCCAATGTCCCTTACAGTGGTGACATCTCTGTCCCTAATGGCTTTGTCCCCAGGAGCTGTGACATCCCTGTCCTCAATGGCCCTTACAGTGGTGACATCCCTGTCCCCAACGGCTTTGTCCCCAGGAGCTGGGACATCTCTGTCCCCAATGTCCCTTACAGTGGTGACATCCCTGTCCCCAATGGCTCTGTCCCCAGGAGCTGGGACATCTCTGTCCCCAGCGTCCCTCAGGGTGGTGACATCCCTGTCCCCAACAGCTTTGTCCCCAGGAGCTGGGACATCTCTGTCCCCAATGTCCCTTACAGTGGTGACATCCCTGTCCCCAATGGCTCTGTCCCCAGGAGCTGGGACATCTCTGTCCCCAGCGTCCCTCAGGGTGGTGACATCCTCATCCGCAGGAGCTGGGACGTCCCTGTCCCCAGCGTCCCTTACAGCTGTGACATCCTTGTCCCCAATGTCCTTGTCCAGATGGGCTGCACCATCCTCAGCCCCAATGTCCCTTGAGCTCACGACGTCCTTGTCCCCAATATCCCTCAGAGCTGTGACATCCTTGTCCCCAGGGGCTGGGACACCCTTGTCCCCAGTGTCCTTTGGGGTTGTGACACCCCCGTCCTCAGCGTCCTTGTCACACACGACTGCGACATCGCCGTGCCCCGTGCCCGAGCCGTCCCCGTCCCCAATGTCCTCGTCCCCGAAGCCGGGGACGTCCTCGTCCCCAAAGTCCCCGGTGTCCTCATCCGCCGGGGCTGCTGTGACGGTGATGGTGATGCCGCTGGCCCAGGGGGTGACGGTGACAGTGTCCGTGGGGACACCGGTGTCACTCTCCCCCTGGGGGACGCCTCCAGCCTGTCCCCAGGCAGGTTCGGGGTCCGTGGTGACATTCCCAGGGGTGGCCGTCACCTCCCCGGGGAGGGGACGAGGGGGGACGGCGTGGGAGCACCCCTCGGCCATGGGCAGGGACCTGAGGGGACAGAGGGGACGGGGACGTCACCGGGGGGTGACACGGGGAAGAGGGAATGGGGGCACACCAGGAGGGACGGGGAGGGGACATGGAGGGGACATTGTGGGGGACACAGAGGACCCCAGGAGGGATAAGGGGACACGAGGGGACAGAAGGGACCCCGGCAGAGATGGACGGACATGGGGGGGGACACAGGTGACCTCAAGAGGGATGAGGGGACATGAGAGGACACAGGGGACACCAAGAGGGATGAGGGGACATGAGAGGACACAGGGGACACCAAGAGGGATGAGGGGACATGGAGGGGACATAGGGGGACATAGAGGACCCCGGAACAAATAAGGGGACACAGAGAGGACAGAGGGGACGCCAGGAGAGACAGGGGGACATGGAGGGGACACGGGGTGACACAGGGGACCCCAAGAGGGATGGGGGGACATGGAGGGGACACATATGTGTCTGAGGGGGACAGAGGGGACCCCAGAAGGGACGTGAAGGGGACACAAAGGTGGTGGGGGGACACGGGGGACACAGGGGACCCCAGGAGGGACAGGGGGACATGGAAGGGACACGGGGGGACACAAGGGACACCAGAATGGACAAGGGGACATGAGAGGGACATGGGGGGGACACAGGGGACACCAGGAGGGACAGGGGGACATGAAAGGGACATGGGGGGATACAGGGGACACCAGAAGAGTGGGGACATAGAGGGGACACAAAGGTGGGAGGGGGGACACAGGGGACCCAAGGGGGGACAGGGGGACATGGAGGGGACACGGAGGGGACCCCAAGAGAGATGGGGAGACATGGAGGGGACATGGAGGTGACACAGGGGACACCTGAAGAGACAGGGGAACATGAAAGGGACACAGGGGGACACAGGAGACCCCAGGGGGGATAGGGGGACATGAAAGGGACACGGGGGGACACAGGGGACCCCAGGAGGGACAGGGGGACACGAAAGGGACATGGGGGACTCCAAGAGAGATGGGGAGACGTGGAGGGGACACAGGGGACCCACAAGAGGGATGAGGGGACATGGAGGTGACACAGGAGACCCCAGGAGGGACAGGGGGACACGGAGGGGACACGGGGGGGACACAGAGGACACCAAAATGGACAAGGGGACATGAGAGGGACATGCAGAGGACACAGGGGACACCAGGAGGGACAGGGGCACACGAAAGGGACACGGGGGGATACAGGGGACACCAGGAGGGACAGGGGGACACGAAAGGGACACGGGGGGACACAGGGGACACCAGGAGGGACAGGGGCACACGGAGGGGACACGGGGGGACACAGGGGACACCAGGATGGACAGGGCGACATGGAAGGGACACAGGGGACCCCAAGGGAGACGTGGAGGGGACACAGGGGACACCAGAAGAGACAGGGGGACATGAAAGGGACACGGGGGGACGCAGGAGACCCCAGGAGGGGACAGGGGGACATAGAGGGGACACAGCGGACCCCAAGAGAGACAGGGAGACGTGGAGAGGACACAGGGGACACCAGAAGAGACAGGGGGACATGAAAGGGACACAGGGGGACACAGGGGACCCCAGGAGGGACAGGGGGACACAGAGGGGACATGGGGGGACACAGGGGACCCCACAAGGAACAGGGGGACAGGGGGACACAAAGGACCCCGAGGAGGGACAGAGGGGACCCAGGGAAGGACAAGGGGACACACATGGTGGTGGCTGGGGGGGTGACAATGGGGGTGACAAGTACCTGAAGTGACAGCAGGTGACAGCCCCGGGGGTCGCGGTGGCGGTGGCACGATCCAGGCGGCAATTTTTTTTTGGGGGGGGGGAGGTCCCGGTGGCGCTCCAGGGTGGGGGAGCGTTATCCCGATTTTTGGGGGGGGGGGGGGGGGGCCGGTGACGATTTCGGGGGTCCCGGCGCCGCGGTGGCGGTGACGGGGGGAGGGGAGGGTGACAGTTATGATGTCACCACCGCAGTCGGTCTCATGGGGGGGGAGGGGGGGCGGTGGTTTTGGGGTACCAGCAGCTCCCAGTTCCCACCAGCATCTGTGTGTGTGTGTGGGGGGGGTGAACCAGATCCAGTGGTGAGAGGGTGGGCGGAGCCTGGATATTTGGGTCCCCCCCCCCTTCCCCTCCCCCCTCCCCGGATGCCGGGGTGCCCCCCCGCTCCTTCAGCTGAGACCGTACAACTCATGACGCGTCCCCCACCTTTCCAGGAGGCCTCAGAGCTTCCCGAGGGGGTTTATTGGGGTTCGGGGTCCCCCCCCAGACACATGGGTGCCCCCCCCGGATGTCAGGACCCCCCCTCGGAACACCCGGGACCCCCCCCCTTCCTTGAGTTGAGACTGTGCAACTCGTGACACGTCCCCAGCACGAAAAAAAGGAGATGTTAACAGCTTCCTAAGGGGGTTTATTGGGGTTCGGGGTCCCCCCGGACGTCTGGGTGCCCCCCCCGGACACAT
>JAGGDV010000104.1:0-28903 GCA_017639485.1 Pluvialis apricaria
AGTACAGTCTCTCGCTTTCATGTAAAGCTACAATGCCCTTTAATTGAGGTGCACATGCTCCAATACAGTGGGGGGTTAGTTCTGTTCAGTTTTTAATTGAGGCTGTGGTCGCAATCTCCCACTGCCGCAATTACCTTTCCCCCAGATACTGCAAATCTTTGTTGACTTTAGGCCTCTTCCAGCAGCTATTCAGTTTTCAGTGGTTTCGGCGCCTTTTGTGGTGGGATGTTCCCTTGTTATCAGCCTTCTGTTCTTCTTCAAGGGTACTCTCATTAGCAAGGCATGTATTGTTTATACCAAGTGTCTTGGTTTTTTTACAGCTTTTTGCTCTTGCTTAGTGAGAAATTCTGCCTTCTAAAATACATTCTACCTTTTAAAAGTAAATTTTACCTTTTTAAAGTACATCATTCCCCCCTTTGAGACTATGAGACTTCTTTCTTTAGTTCTCATATGTCTCACTATTTCTTTTCATCATCATTACATAGTTTCCAACAGTAGCTTGTTGTCATGGTTTGGGCTGAACCGGCCACTGGGCGAACGACAGATGCTCCCCCCTACCTCTCTTCAAAGGGAGAGGCAGGAGAGAGAGAGAGAGAGAGATATTTATGAGTTTAGAAGGGACTTAATGCAACTAAAAGCAATGCAAATCATGATTATGACAATTACAATTACAACTATAGTTTTGAAACAAACTAACTAACCATCCAGAAGAGAGAATCCAAAACCTTGTAACATCTGTTTAACCATCCTCCTGCCATGAAGGCCTTAATGTCTCTACTTAATTCTGCCACTTACTGTATTTTGTCTGTTTGGCTGATCCAGATGTTCAGTCACACTGGGTATGTGGATGCAACAATCCTTCTTCTTTAGGTTTAAGTATCCACATACCTTGTGTTCATGTAATAATATCAAATCTAAAGCCAGCCTATTCTGTAAAGCCTTTTTGAAGGTTGCTGTAATTGAGCATTTAATTCTTGTAAACCAGCTTTGGTTGCATTTGCCAATAAGTTCCAACCTGTCCTGTCAGATTATGTAACCACATTCGATTTTGAAAGGAAGGTTATTTGAGGCTGAAGATGGCTTCTGAGGCCTATCCTACATAAACTCCAGTGGATGGATGTCGCCAAGGATCTATTTCATTTGCTTTAATTTCTCCCATAGTTGATTATCCAAGAGTCTTTGTCTCCATAAGGGACACAAGGTTAACATACCTAAAGTATGTTTACGCACTCGTCCTTCTAAGGGTAATTGAGTAGTCCAAGATCCATCACTTCCTAATTCAGACAGTATGACCCATGGAAGGCATTGTTGTCTTATTGCAATTAATAGACTCCTTTCGTATCAGGGTGCCGGTCCAAGTATCATATATATGAGCGGCAATAGTTTCTGCAATAGGCACCCTAATCATAAGGGGGCCCCTGGCCACCAGACCCAATCACTGGATTCCATAATCAGTTGTGAGAGGCAAATTAAAGACTCGTGTACAGTTCCATTTCCGCATATTACAGAATCACAGAATGATAGGGGTTGGAAGGGACCTCTGGAGATCATCTAGTCCAAACACCCCTGCCACAGCAGGGACACCTACAGCAGGTTGCACAGGACGGCGTCCAGGCGGGTTTTGAATGTACTCCAGTGTGGGGAGAATCAACAACCTCTCTGGACAGCCTGTTCCAGTGCTCTGCCACCCTCAAAGGAAAGAAGTCCTCCTCATGTTAAGATGGGAACTTCCTGCGTCAAGTTTGTTGCCCGTTACCTCTTGTCCTATCACTGGGCACCCACTTGAAAAAGACTCTACTCACCTACCTGGCACCCTCCCCTTAAGTATTATAAGCATTGATAAGATCCCCCCCTCAAGTCTTCTTTTTTCTAGTCTAAAAAGACCCAAGTCCCTCAGCCTTTCCTCATAAGAAAGATGTTCCAGTCCACCTAATCATCTTCGTAGCCCTTTGCTGGGACTACTCTCCAGCAGTTTCTCTGTCCTTCTTGACCCGGGGGAGCCCAGAACTGGACACAGTACTCCAGATGCGGCCTCACCAGGGCAGAGTAGAGGGGGAGGATGACCTCCCTCGACCTGCTGGCCGCACTCTTCTTGATGCACCCCAGGATGCCATTGGCCTTCTTTGGCCACCAGGGCACATTGCTGCCTCATGATCATCCTGTTGTCCACCAGGACTCCCCGGTCCCTTTCCACAGAGCTGCTCTCCAGGAGGTCAGCCCCCAACCTGTACTGATGCATGGGGTTATTCCTCCCCAGATGCAGTACCCTACGCTTGCCCTTGTTGAATTTCATAAGGTTCCTCTCCCGCCATACTCTCCCAGCCTGTCTAGGTCACGCTGTATGGCGGCACAGGCCTTGCGGGGTGTGCTTATGAAACGTTTGTTTGGGGGTGTAGAGCAAATATCTGACCATTTACATCAGCTGTTTGAACCTGGTGATTAGGCTCAGCTCCATCTTGAAGCTGCCAGCATGCATGATTCTCTATATTCTCCTGCCATAAAGTCAATCAATATGAATGCTGTGAAATGTTTAGGCTGGGTCAGTAACTCTCCTGCAAAGTAAGAGCACGCTGTGTTTTGATCAGACTGGCTATCATTATTGTAAAAGCCGTTGGGGGTGGGCTATGCAGAACCCTGCAGCCTATATCCCCCGTTCCAAAAACTATAGACAAAAAGCATTGCTATTCAATTGATCTAAATAAGAGCAACAATAATCTCTGTTTTGCTGGGAGTCTCACAGCACATACAGCAGTGAAGGACCTGACAGATGCAGACTGTTAAGCAGAGCAAAGGAGCTACATGACAAACTGGGGTGGTCTGTGCACAGGAAGGTCATTCTGAGTGACAGCCCCTTGTTTGAGGATCTGCTACATGTTAATATAAGCATCATCCTCCTATCTGAGGGAAAAAGGCTTGGGGGATCTTTAAGCCAAACAACAGTCTTAGATACCCCAAGAACTGTTTGCTCCATTTACATGATGATTTACATTATTATGGGGTTAAGGATGTGAGGAAGGTATTTGGGGCAAGAAACTTTTGTAAGCTTTGTCATATATTGTATAACCATGGCCATAGCTGGAAATATTGCCGGCTCTGCTTGTCTCATGACTGTGCTGTTAACTTGGGGACAAGGATGTGGTGTCCCATCTGAAGGCTGTTGTGCAGGTCTGGGGAACGTTTACAGAGGCACAAGGCCCAGGCTATTAAAAAACCAAATTAATTGTATGGCTGAGAAGTGTAAGGCCTATGTAAAAAAAAAAATAATCACGGATGTAAAGGCTGAAAGTGTGGAATGTGCTATAAAAAGGTCATTAACATAAGCCAGCACCAGTGTTTCATGGCCATGATCAAAAATGCAGAAGCAGGGCAGGGCTCTATTATCTGTGACATGGAATGTATGCAGGAAACCGGGACACATATCCAGAACTACATTTTTGCCATGGATTTAGCTCCAGATGCCCCTTGGGATGAAGAAGAAAGGGCAGGAAGGAAATTTGAAGGAGAATGGGAGTTTAAAGGGGACACGTCTTATGAACTTTATTCAGCTGTTTACAGACACAAAGTTTTGGGGGCTACATGTTCTTCAGCGCATAATGCCAAAGGCTATGATGGCTACTTTGTTGTTATTCAGCTTCTGAAGGAAAAAATGGATGTGCAATTAATCACCCAAGGTGGTAAACTCATAGAATCACAGAATGGTTGAGGTTGGAAGGGACCTCTGGAGGTCATCTTGTCCAACTACCCTGCTCAAGCAGGGCCACCTAGAGCCAGTTGCCCAGGACTATGTCCAGATGACTTTTTAATATCTCAATGTGGGAGACTCCACAACCTCTCTGGGCAATCTATTACAGTGCTCAGTAACCCTCACAGTAATAAAGTCTTTCCTGATGTTCACATGGAACCTCCTGTGTTTCCATTTGTGCCCATTGCTGCTTGTCCTGCCACTGGGCACCACTGAAAAGAGCCTGGCTCAGTCTTCTTCACACCCTCTCTTCAGATATTTATATGCATTAATAAGGTCCCCCCTTGAGCCTTCTCTTCTCTCAGCTAAACACTCCCAGCTCGCTCACCTTTTCCTCATATGAGAGATGTTCGAGTGCATTAATCATCTTAGTGGCCCTTCAGTGGACTCTCCCCAGTATGTCCATGTCTCTCTTGTACTGAGGAGCCCAGAACTGGACACAGGACTCCAGGTGTGGCCTCACCAGTGCTCATTAGAGGGGAAGGATCACCTCCCTCAAACTGCTTACAACTATCTTCCTAATGCAGCCCAGGATATCATTAGCCACCTTTGCCACAAGGGCGCATTGCTGGCTCGTGTTCAACCTGGTGCCCACCAGGACCCCCAGGTCCTTTTCTGCCGAGCTGCTTTCCAGCCAGACAGCCCCCAGCATATATTGGTGCATGGGGTTGTTCCTCCCCAGGTGCAGGACTTGGCACTTGCCCTTGTTGAACTTCATCAGGTTCTTGTCAGCCCATTTCTCCAGCTTGTCCAGGTCCCTCTGGATGGCAGCACAACCCTCTGGTGTATCAGCCACTCCTCCCAGTTTTGAGTCATCAGCAAACTTGCTGAGGGTATACTCTGCCCCAACATCCAGATCATTAATGAAGATGTTGAACAGGACTGGGCCCAGTATTGACCCCTGGGGTACATCGCTAGTTACTGGCCTCCAACTAGACTTGGTATCACTGATCACAACCCTGTGGGCTGGGCCGTTCATGTTCATGTTCAGACATGAAAGTACATGTCTGGCTGGGAGGGGTTAATGAAATAATTTTCATATGTATAAATTGTCATGAATATGTAAAGCCTACATTGTAATAAATAGGGTCTAGCTAGAAGCTGTGGTATGCACGTTGGGCGGAGTGATCCCCCGTGCATCCAGCACTGCAATAAAGGGAATGCCTGCTTCTTAATACTACATTGGTGTTAAGGAGTTTATTAGTGATTTCGGTGACAATCATAAGGAAAACAAAGCTCAAAATGGATGAAAAGCCTTGTACTTTTTTCTACAACTGAGGATCTAGCACATATTCTGGGGGCTTCTCTGGGGGCTGCTGCTAAGAAATTTCCCTCTGTGGCAGACATCACTGGAGGATTTAATTCACTCTACCTCTACACAGACCTTGTAGAGCACCAGCTTGTCAGGGACTTTGCACTTCCTTTATTGCGCTGTGTTCCGACTGGCAGTAATAACAGCAAGATCATTATGGTGACATATAAGCCTCACTACTTGCTGTTAAACTGCCAGCACATCAACATGAACAGCACTGAAATAAAGACTGACCATTTTCTGACTGACTTCTCATTTTCCTTTGGGAAGGCGATTGTCAAGCTGCACCTTCAGCCCCAGAAGCCTATTTTAAGAAAGCACACCAAAACGGTAGTGGTAAAAAATTATGGGGATCCGTTCTTTTATGTGAATTATTACAGAGCCCAGGCTGGCAATGGTCTCCCTAGTTTTCAATGTATTCTTGCGATGTATGGTGTGGGCATTGGAGGTGTAGTCTGTAGCCTGTTTAGAAAGGGCTGTCCTGCTTTTGAAAAGGTGTTTGGAAATTGTTATGCCACACATTAAAAGCACTGCTCAAGATATTGCAAAAAATGTGTTTGGCTATGTTTCTACCTTCTGCATCTTCCAGAGGGGCCTGGTTTCTGTTGCCCACTTCTGCTTGTTCCTGACAATAGAGCTCTGCTCTGTCATGATCTTTTTAGAATCATAGAATTGTTATGGCTGGAAAAGACCTTTAAGATCATCAAGTCTGTTGTGGTTTAGGCCAAATCGGCCACTGGGGACATAGGGGACCCCAGATGGGACCGACAGATGCTCCCCTCTACCCCTCTTCAAAGAGAGAGGCAGAGGAGGAAAAAGAGACTTATGAGTTTAGAAGGATCTAAACTACTTTAATGAAGTATTAATAATAAAATAAAAGAAATAATGAGAAATATACAAAACCGTATCAAGCTCCCAAGATGACAATCACGACACCGGCTGGCACTGGGGCAGTCCCAGGCTGGACTCAGTGACGGACGGGAACTGGATTCCGGATCTGGATTCAGGATCGGGTCCAAAGGCAGACGAACAGACAGAGTCCTCCTCAGACGTCAGCCGTTGAAGCAAGAAGGGAAAAAGAAGGGCGAAAAAGAAGGAGCCAAAAAGAAGCCCTGACCCTTTGCTCCGTCAGCTTTTATACTGAGCATGAGGCAGATGGGATGGAATACGCTGTTGGTCAGTTTTGGGTCACCTGCCCTGTCCGCTCCTCCCCGCAGGTGGGACCCCATTATGCTTTTCCGCTTCCGACCCTCCAACGTGGCAAATAACACAGCTGGTTGGCCTTGGGTGTTAGAACAATAAGTGTAAGCAAGAGCCTCCCTGCATACCATGTCTGGACATCAGCTATAAACATCGGTCTTATCACTCTGAGAGAGTGAACATTGTCTGCACAATATGCTGTTAATTTTAGTAGTTAAAAGAGGCCCAGCTAAGAAGCGAAGCTACTGAACAAAATTGGTCCTGTTTTACCTCAAACCAGGACATTCCACCCCTTATTCCATACCATTTGCATCTTGCTCAGATTACTATTACTTTTATCTATCAAATCTATGCACACACAGAGGATATATATATGTATGGATACATGCAGGTCACTCATCTACGATTATCTTTATATACAAAAGTTTAAGTCCATTTGATTCATGATTGCAGGATCTCATCTCAGGGCAGGAAAGATGGTACAAAATTCATTGGGGTTTGTGCCCGTGGGTAGCATGTTCATCTTGAAGAGCTTGCTGGACGCCAGTTGATGAAGCTAGCTCAGGTTTCATCACCACTGTGTCATCCTGAAAAAACACTTATTGAACACTGTTAGTATTATGTAGTGATCAGCATCATACAGCTCAGAATTGAGTATTCTCACCAAGGGTTAAATTCCCTTGGGGTACACATTGAACTTCTCCATCCTTCAGCATCACCCACCAAGTACATCCAGGTCCTTGAGCAAAAACAGTCCCACGAATGGGTTTGCTTTTGCCTGAAGGAGGAGAAACCCAGACAGTTTTTCCTAACATATTCCTTTCATGCACCACAGGGACTTTGTCCCCTTCTACTGCATGTAAAAAGTCTGATTGAGCAGGACCAGCTCGATTGATGGATCCCCTGGTGTTAACTAACCAGGTAGCTTGCTCTAAATGCTTGTCCCAATTTTTAAAGGTTCCACCACCTATTGCTTTTAGGGTGGTTTTTAACAGTCCATTATATCGCTCAATCTTCCCAGAAGCTGGTGCATGATAGGGGATATGATATATCCATTCAATGCCATGTTCTTTGGCCCAATTACTTATGAGATTGTTTTTAAAATGAGTCCCATTGTCTGACTCAATTCTTTCTGGAGTGCCATGTCGCCACAAGACTTGCTTTTCAAGGCCCAGGATGGTATTCCGGGCAGTGGCATGGGGCACGGCATAGGTTTCCAACCATCCGGTGCTTGCTTCCACCATTGTAAGCACATAGCGCTTACCCTGGTGAGTTTGAGGGAGTGTGATGTAGTCAATTTGCCAAGCCTCCCCATATTTGTATTTCAGCCATCGTCCTCCATACCACAAAGGTTTTAACCTTTTAGCTTGCTTGATTTCGGCGCATGTTTCACAGTCGTGGATAACCTGCGCAATAGCATCCATGGTTAAATCCACCCCTCGGTCACGGGCCCATTTATAGGTTGCATCCCTTCCTTGATGACCTGAAGTGTCATGGGCCCACCGAGCTAAGAATAGTTCACCTTTATGTTCCCAGTCCAAGTCTGTCTGGAAAATTTTAGCAGCCTGATCCACTTGCTGATTGTTTCGATGTTCCTCGGTGGCCCGACTCATGGGTACATGGGCATCTACATGACGTACCTTTACGACTAGGTTCCCTAGCCGGGCAGCAATGTCTTGCCACAATTCAGCAGCCCAGATGGGTTTACCTCTGCGCTGCCAGTTGCTCTGCTTCCACTGCTTTAACCACCCCCACAGAGCATTTGCCACCATCCATGAGTCAGTATAGAGATAGAGTATTGGCCACTTTTCTCGTTCGGCAACATCTAACGCCAGCTGGATGGCTTTTACCTCTGCAAATTGACTCGATTCACCTTCTCCTTCAGCAGCTTCTGCGACTCGTCGTGTAGGACTCCACACAGCAGCTTTCCACCTTCGATGCTTTCCTACAATACGACAAGATCCGTCTGTAAACAGAGCATACTGTTTCTCATCATCTGAGAGTTCGTTATATGGTGGAGCTTCCTCAGCACGTGTCACCACCTCCTCTGGTGGCATTCCAAAGTCTTTGCCTTCGGGCCAATTTGTGATCACTTCTACGATTCCTGGACGGTTTGGGTTTCCTATTCGAGCTCGCTGTGTGATTAAGGCAACCCACTTACTCCAGGTAGCATCGGTGGAATGATGAGTAGAAGGAACTTTACCCTTGAACATCCAGCCCAGTACTGGTAATCGGGGCGCCAGGAGGAGCTGTGCCTCAGTACCAATTACTTCTGAAGCAGCTCTAACTCCTTCATATGCTGCCAAGATTTCTTTCTCAGTTGGAGTATAGTTGGCCTCGGAGCCTTTATACCCTCGACTCCAGAATCCTAGGGGTCGACCTCGAGTCTCCCCTGGTGCTTTCTGCCAAAGGCTCCAGGTAGGGCCATTGTCCCCAGCTGCGGTGTAGAGCACATTTTTAATGTCCCGTCCAGTTCGGACTGGTCCAAGGGCTACTGCATGCACAATCTCTTGTTTAATTTGCTCAAAGGCTTGTCGTTGCTCAGGGCCCCACATAAACTCATTTTTCTTTCGAGTCACTTCGTAGAGAGGTTTTACAATCTGGCTATAACCTGGAATATGCATTCTCCAGAAACCCACAACACCTAAAAAGGCTTGTGTTTCCTTTTTGTTAGTAGGTGGGGACATAGATGTTATTTTGTTAATTACGTCCATTGGGATTTGGCGACGTCCATCTTGCCACTTAACTCCCAAGAACTGGATCTCTTGTGCAGGTCCCTTGACCTTACCTCTTTTTATAGCAAAACCTGCTTTCAGAAGAATCTTAATGATTTTCCTACCTTTCTTGAAAACTTCTTCTGCTGTGTTACCCCACACAATGATGTCGTCGATGTATTGTAGGTGTTCTGGAGCTCCACCCTTCTCCAGTGCGGTCTGGATCAGTCCATGGCAAACAGTAGGGCTGTGTTTCCACCCCTGGGGCAGTCGATTCCAGGTGTACTGGACACCCCTCCAGGTGAAAGCAAACTGTGGCCTGCACTCTGCTGCTAAAGGAATAGAGAAAAAGGCATTAGCACTGTCAATTGTAGCATACCATTTGGCTGCCTTTGACTCCAGCTCATACTGAAGTTCTAGCATGTCTGGCACAGCAGCACTCAGTGGTGGTGTGACTTCATTCAGGCCACGGTAGTCTACTGTCAGTCTCCAGTCCCCATCAGACTTCCGCACTGGCCATATAGGGCTGTTAAAGGGTGAGTGAGTTTTGCTGATCACTCCTTGGCTCTCTAGCCGTCGAATCAGGTTATGTATGGGAATTAAGGAGTCTCGGTTGGTGCGATACTGTCGTCGATGCACCGTGGCAGTAGCAATTGGCACCTGCTGATCTTTAACCCTCAGCAGCCCCACAACAGAAGGGTCATCTGAAAGACCAGGGAAGGCTGACAGCTGTGTAACATCCTCAGTCTCTACAGCTGCTATACCAAAAGCCCACCGATACCCTTTGGGGTCTTTAAAATACCCTCTCTTGAGATAGTCTATGCCAAGGATGCACGGAGCATCTGGACCAGTAACAATGGGGTGTTTCTCCCATTTATTCCCAGTTAGGCTCACTTCAGCCTCTAATACAGTCAGTTCTTGAGATCCGCCTGTCACTCCAGAAATAGTGACAGTTTCTGCCCCTTTATGATTCGATGGCAATAGGGTACACTGTGCACCAGTGTCCACCAGGGCTTTATATTTTTGTGGCTCTAATGTGCCAGGCCATCGAATCCACACAGTCCAATAAATTCGGTTGTCCCTTTCCTCCTCCTGGCTAGAGGCAGGGCACCTCTAACGTCGACCATAGTACCTGTTCCTATCTGGACCGTAGGATCGCCTACTGTAGATCGGAGCAGCATGCCTCCTGTAAGAATTCTTTCTTCTATCTGCTTTACTTTGCAACTCAAGCACCCGTGCCTGTAAGGCTGAGATAGGTTCTCCATCCCACTTCCTCATATCCTCTCCATAGTTGCAGAGGCACAGACACAGGAAATCTCGGAGTGGGTTCGATTGGTCTTGAGTTGGAGAGTGTTTTTTCTCTTGAGTAGCAGGGCGTGTTTTCTTAGTAGCTGCAACATGGTTCTGTGCAGGGGAAGAATGGGATTTTTCCTCCACCTTGGTTAATGTATCAAGCAGTTTATCAGTGTGCTCAACTATTTTCTTGGTCATTTGCTCCATTGTCTCAGTCATTTTCTCAGTGACCACAGTCAGTTTTTCCACAGCTGCCACAGAAAAAGGACGAGAGAGACTGTCTTCATACTGTCGTACCTTGTTAACCACTTCGCTTACAGTTGGTGTGTCGGTATCAGATCCTCCCCAGACCATTGTTGACAATGTGTGGGAATATGTTGGTGGTGCACTTTGTACAAACTTTTTTAGCATGGATCGTTTGCATGGCATCTTATCAGGATCTACAGTCACTTGCCTATCACTATAAATCACCTCTCGCACAGCCAATTCTCTCAGGTACTTAATACCTTTTTCCATGTTGGTCCATTTACTTGGACGGCATTCGATATCATCCTTGAAGGGATACCTGTGCTTTATGGCTGACATCAGTCGCCTCCAGAGACTGAGAGTGCGTGTCTTTCTCCCAATCCCTTCATCGATACCTCCATCCTTGGCCAGGTTTCCCAACTGCTTAGCTTCTCTGCCATCTACATCTATAGTATCAGCCCCACTATCCCAGCATCGGAGCAACCAGGAGATGAGTGTTTCACCTTCATGACGACTAAAGTCCTTCCTAATATTTCTCAAATCCTTCATAGAGAGGGATTTAAAAATTACCTCTACATCTGAGTCTTCCTGTGATGAGGCTGCCCGAGAAGGACTCTGCTCTCTGTCTGTTTTAAAAGGTCTCTTTCCATTGTCTGGTTTAGACGGACCCTCCCCTGGGTCTACTTTGGAAGGGCCCTCTCCTGGGTCTCTGTCAGAACTCTCTCCCAAGCTATCTGGCTCCTGCTGGTCCTTGTCGCAAGCGACAGGGGCATGAGCTGACTTCTTTCCGTGCTTTTTGGCGACTGGGGCAACTGGTACCGGTTCTGATGGAATTTGAGCAGCAGCGGTACTCGTTGTCGTGGCTGGAGGCGCCTGTGCCGGGACAGGCGGCGGAGGCGCTGGCGCTGTTGCGGTGGGGGGGGGCGGCCGGCGGTGCTGGTGCCGCTGCGGGGCGGGGGCGGAGGCGCCTGTGCCGGGACGGGCGGCGGAGTGGGGAGGTGCTGCTGCGGTGGGGGGGGGCGGCCGGCGGCGGCGGCGGTGCCTGTGCCGGGACAGGCGGCGGCGGCGCCGGTGCTGTTGCGGTGGGGGGGGGCGGCCGGCGGCGGTGGTGCCGCTGCGGGCGGCGGCGGTGACTGTGCCGGGACGGGCGGTGCCGTGGCTCGCGCCGCTGTCCGTCGCGGCGCTGCTGCGGTCTGAGTGGCGGCAGCGCACGTTACCCTATAGCCACCCCTGCGCCGGTATTTCACAAAAACCCACCCCTGCAACACGTTCAGGAAAACCGACAGCAAAATCACGATCTTAAGGAGGTAACAATCCTTATCGTCACAGCCCAGAAGGTTTCCAAGCCCCGGCTCTGATGGTGTCACATTAATATAACTATTCAAGGGCGAAGTAAACTTTCCCAAGGTAGTACCAAAAGTGTAATTAGTAACAGAATCCATCACACGATGCCCGAGATATACTGGTAGAGCCGTTACCCAACTAATCATGTTATAGACCTGAATTGTGAACCACACCAATACAGCACATTTAAACCTTCGCATAAAAACACAAAGAGTAAATAAACTTTGCAATGCATTTGGCAGGTTAAACAGAGTTGACTGAATCAAGTGCAAACCAAGCTCTTTAAAGGCACGATACAACATCTCGTTTAAGAACGACATGCTGTAAGGTGTCTGCTCTAATCTCAGAACAAGACGGAATTCAAACTATTCAGGCAATTTATCACAGCTCTGGTCGAGCACTGTTCGTGCCCCACGTTGGGCGCCAATTAATCTGTCGTGGTTTAGGCCAAATCGGCCACTGGGGACATAGGGGACCCCAGATGGGACCGACAGATGCTCCCCTCTACCCCTCTTCAAAGAGAGAGGCAGAGGAGGAAAAAGAGACTTATGAGTTTAGAAGGATCTAAACTACTTTAATGAAGTATTAATAATAAAATAAAAGAAATAATGAGAAATATACAAAAACCGTATCAAGCTCCCAAGATGACAATCACGACACCGGCTGGCACTGGGGCAGTCCCAGGCTGGACTCAGTGACGGACGGGAACTGGATTCCGGATCTGGATTCAGGATCGGGTCCAAAGGCAGACGAACAGACAGAGTCCTCCTCAGACGTCAGCCGTTGAAGCAAGAAGGGAAAAAGAAGGGCGAAAAAGAAGGAGCCAAAAAGAAGCCCTGACCCTTTGCTCCGTCAGCTTTTATACTGAGCATGAGGCAGATGGGATGGAATACGCTGTTGGTCAGTTTTGGGTCACCTGCCCTGTCCGCTCCTCCCCGCAGGTGGGACCCCATTATGCTTTTCCGCTTCCAACCCTCCAACGTGGCAAATAACACAGCTGGTTGGCCTTGGGTGTTAGAACAATAAGTGTAAGCAAGAGCCTCCCTGCATACCATGTCTGGACATCAGCTATAAACATCGGTCTTATCACTCTGAGAGAGTGAACATTGTCTGCACAATATGCTGTTAATTTTAGTAGTTAAAAGAGGCCCAGCTAAGAAGCGAAGCTACTGAACAAAATTGGTCCTGTTTTACCTCAAACCAGGACAAAGTCCAACCGTTATCTAACTCTACCAGGACCACTTCTAAACCACGTCCCTGAGCACCATATCTAGATGGCTTTTAAATACATCCAAGGATGGTGAATCAACCACTACCCTGGGCAGCCTGTTCCAGTCTTTGATAACCCTTTCAGTGTAGAAGTTTTTCCTAATGTCTAACCTAAACCTCCCCTGGCGCAACTTGACGCCATTTCCTCTTGTCCTATCGGTTGTAACTTGGGAGAAGAGACCAACGCCCACCTCACTACAATCTCCTTTCAGGTAGTTGTAGAGAGCAATAAGGTCTCCCCCCTCAGCCTCCTCTTCTTCAGACTAAACAACCCCAAATCCCTCAGCCGCTCCTCATAAGACTTATTCTCAAGACCCCTCACCAGCTTCATTGCCCTTCTCTGGACACACTCCAGCACCTCAATGTCCTTCTTATACTGTGGTGCCCAAAACTGAACACAGTACTCAAGGTGCGGCCTCACCAGTGCCGAGTACAGGGGGACAATCACTTCTCTAGTCCTGCTGGCTACACTATTCCTGATGCAGGCCAGGATGCCATTGGCCTTCTTGGCCACCTGGGCACACTGCTGGCTCATGTTCAGCTGGCTGTCAATCAACACCTTGAGTTCTTTTCTGCTGGGCAGCTTTTCAGCCACTCCTCCCCAAGCCTGTAGCGTTGCATGGGGTTGTTGTGGCCCAAGTGCAGGACTCAGCACTTGGCCTTCTTGAAGCTCATACTATTGGCCTCAGTCCATCGATCCAGCCTGTCCAGGTCCCTCTGAAGAGCCCTCTTACCCTCAAGCAGATCAACACTCCCACTTAACTTGGTGTCATCCGCAAACTTACTGAGGGTGGTCTCAATCCCCTCGTCGAGATCATTAATAAAGATATTAAACAGGAGTGGCCCCAACACTGAGCCCTGTGGAATACCACTTGTGACCGGACATCAACTGGATTTAACTCCATTCACCACCACTCTCGGGGCCCGGCCATCCAGCCAGTGTTTGATCCAGCAGAGTGTACACCTGTCCAAGCCTTGGGTAGCCAGTTTTTTCATGAGAATGCTGTGGGGAACAGTATCGAAGGCTTTACTGAAGTCTAGGTAAATAACATCCACAGCCTTTCCCTCATCTACCAAGCGGGTCACCTTGTCATAGAAGGAGATCAGGTTCGTTAAGCAGGACCTGCCCTTCATGAACCCGTGTTGACTGGGCCTGACCACCTGGTTGTCCTGTAAATAGTATGTAATGGCACTCGAGATGATCTGCTCCATAAGCTTCCCCGACACCGAGGTCAGACTGACAGGTCTGTAGTTCCCCGGATCCTCCTTCTGGCCCTTCTTGTAGATGGCCATCACATCTGCTAATCTCCAGTCCATTGGGACCTCCCGGGTTAGCCAGGACTGCTGATAAATTATGAAGAGTGGTCTGGTGAGCACATCCGCCAACTCCTTCAGCACTCTTGGGCGTAACCCATCTGGCCCCATAGACTTGTGTATGTCTAGGTGGTGCAGCAGGTCACTGCACATTTCCTCTTGGATTATGGAGGTCTCATTCTGGTCCCCATCCCTGTCTTCCAGCTAAAGGTGCTGGGTACCCAGCAAACAACTAGTCCTGCTATTAAAGACTGAGGCAAAGAAGGCGTTAAGTACCTCAGCCTTTTCCTCATCCTTAGTCACTGTGTTTCCCCCTGCATCCAATAAAGGAGGAAGATTCTCCCTAGTCCTCCTTTTGTTGTTAATGTATTTATAGAAGCATTTTTTTATTGTCTTTTACAGCAATAGCCGGATTGAGTTCTAGATGGGCTTTGGCTCTTCTAATTTTCTCCCTGAATAGCTTCACTGCATCTTTGTATTCCTCCTGAGTGGCCTGCCCCCTTTTCCAAAGGCCATAAACTCTCCTTTTGTTCCTGAGTTCCAGACAAAGCTCTCCATTCAGCCAGGCTGGTCTTCTACCCCACCGGCCCGTCAATCACTGTCTGGATGACCCCCCAGGTCATCACTGTCTGGATTTACGCCATAATCCAACGTGAGATCCCTCAGTGTCTCAAAATTGATCTTTTATCTTTTTGTTGTATTTTGAGTCATGCCTTTAGCCTTTACACTCTCCTCCAGACTGCAAGTAGCTGTAGGGTTCAGGCCCTGATGCTCCTGCCGCTGGGGAGCTCATCAAACAAAAGCTATCTTTGCTGTGGTTCAGCTTAATTTGTACATCCACACCATTCAACAAAAACTTGCATTGAAAGAACAGATCGCTGTGGAGAGGTCCCAATAATTCCATCCTCCTACTCCAGGCCATCAGAGCTGAGCGTTGTCTAAACCCCTGATTACCAACATCATCCAGATTGACTGCTTCCTGCTGCCCAGCTCTTGCCAGTGCTGGTCTGTGTCAGGGACACTTCAAACAAATCCAGCTCAAATTTGGTACATTCTTCTGAGCAGCCATGAACGGAAACCCTCCGTTTTAAAATATATTTCCTTTTCTAGCAGTAGAATGGGACATCTTTCTCTGGGATTTCTGTTTCTTTTGCACCGTTTGACCCGGCTTGTTCTTTTTCTTCTTCCTGTCCTGGTCAGACTGTTCTCTGGTGCCCCACTTCCTTTGTATTTTACAGGGCTGGGGTGCACCTTCCCTCTGGGGGCATGACATGAGACTCTTGCTTATATTCAAAGAAAAAGCCTTAAAAGAAAGTCCTGAGCGCTCTTGATTTGATGGCATTTCCAACTTGTCGATGGCAACACTAGAAACATTTTGAAACACATTTTTTATGGGCTAGATAAGCAGACAGTGAGATGGGTGGAAAACTGGCTGAATGGCCAGGCCCAGAGGGTGGTGACCAGTGACACCAAGTATAGTTGGAGGCCAGTAACTAGCGATGTACCCCAGGGGTCAATACTGGGCCCAGTCCTGTTCAACATCTTCATTAATGATCTGGATGTTGGGGCAGAGTATACCCTCAGCAAGTTTGCTGATGACTCAAAACTGGGAGGAGTGGCTGATACACCAGAGGGTTGTGCTGCCATCCAGAGGGACCTGGACAAGCTGGAGAAATGGGCTGACAAGAACCTGTAATAAGTAACTGGGGGTGATTTGCTGATCAAATCAAGTTAATCAAGGGGAACGAACCCATTGTGGTAGTCTTGAGAACATCCCCTTTGACAAGAAGAGATATATCCACAATGTTATCTTGAGCAAACGATAAACCGCATTGTTAACGTGAGTACCAATCAAGCCTGTAAAGAATAGATTGTATCGAAACTACCTCAAGCGAGTACAGATCTGATGAAATCACGATAACGGAGGAAGCAGAGGGGCATACCGAAGATGTCAAAATCGACCTCCATGAAGATAAAAGGAGCTGCTCAGCTTGCTTGAATTTGCGAGCCTTGGAGGAGCTGTGACTCTCCGGCCGCCCAGCGCTGCTTTTGCTTTCCTACCTTAATAAATATTTAGTGAATCCATTTTGGACTCGATTGGTTTCAATTCAACTATAACAAACCTGATGAAGTTCAACAAGGGCAAGTGCCAAGTCCTGCACCTGGGGAGGAACAACCCCATGCACCAATATATGCTGGGGGCTGTCTCGCTGGAAAGCAGCTTGGCAGAAAAAGACCTGGGGGTCCTGGTGGGCACCAGGTTGAACACGAGCCAGCAATGCGCCCTTGTGGCAAAGGCGGCTAATAGTATCCTGGGCTGCATTAGGTAAAGTATTGCCAGAAGGTCGAGGGAGGTGATCCTTCCCCTCTAATGAGCACTGGTGAGGCCACACCTGGAGTCCTGTGTCCAGTTCTGGGCTCCTCAGTACAAGAGAGACATGGACATACTGGGGAGAGTCCACTGAAGGGCCACTAAGATGATTAAGAGACAGGAGGAGCATCTGTTATACAAGGAAAGGTGGAGAGAGCTGGGACTGTTTAGCCGAGAGAAGGCTCAAGGGGGATCTCATCAACTTATAGAAATATCTGAAGGGAGGGTGCAAAGAAGAAGGAGACAGGCTCTTTTCAGTGGTGCCCAGTGGCAGGACAAGCGGCAATGGGCACAAACGGAAACACAGGAGGTTCCATGTGAACATCAGGAAAGATTTATTACTGTGAGGGTGACTGAGCAGTGGAGCAGGTTTCCCAGGGAGGTTGTGGAGACTTCCTCCTTGGAGATATTCAAAAGCTGTCTGGACACCGTCCTGAGCAACTGGCTCTAGATGGCCCTGCTTGAGCATGGGGGTTGGACTAGCTGACCTCCAGAGGTCCCTTCCAACCTCAGCCATTCTGTGATCTGTGACTTGATAGAGGGGGCTTACGATCAGACTGTAAGCTGGAATATGCATTCTCCAAAAACCCACAATGCCTAGGAAAGCTTGTGAGTTTTTTTTGTTATTTGGTGGAGCTGTTATTTTATTCATCGTATCCATTGGGATATGACGATGCCCACCTTGCCATTTTATTCCTAAAAACTGGATCTCCTGTGCAGGTCCTTTGACCTTACTTTGTTTTATGGCAAAAACAGCTTTCAGAAGAATCTGGATTTTTCTTTTCCCTTTCTCAAACACTTTCTCTGCTGCATTGGCCCACATCATTATGTCATCAATATATTGCAGGTGTTCAGGGGCATTATCCTGTTCCAGTGCAGTCTATATCAGTCCATGGCAAATGGTAGGGCTGTGCTTCCACCCCTGTGGCAGTCGATTCCAGGTGTATTGGACACCTCTCCATGTGAAAGCAAACTGTGGCCTGCACTCTACTGCCAAAGGGATCGAGCAAAAATGCATCGGCAATATCAGTTGTGGCCTACCACTTGGCTGCCTATGACTGCAGTTCATACTGGAGTTCTAGCATGTCCAATACTCAGCGTCAGTGTGACTTTGTTCAGGCCACAATATTCCAGTGTTAGCCTCCACCCTCTGTCAGACTTTTGCACTGGCCATATAGAACTATTAAAGGGTCTTGGCTGATCACTCCTTGGCTTTCCAGTCAGTGAATCGGCTTATGGATGGGAACCAGGGAGTCTGGGTTGGTGCAATATTATCACCGGTGCATTGTCATGGTAGCAACTGGCACCTGCTGTTCTTTAACCCGCAGCAACCCCACAACAGAAGGATCCTCTGAGAGACCAGGCAAGCTAGACAGCTATTTAATCTTCTATGTACTCAATGCAGCTATATCAAAAGCCCACTGGTACCCTTCTGGGTCCTTGAAGTATCCTCTGTTGAGGTAGTCTATATGCCAAGGATACAAGGGGCCTCCGGGCCAGTGAAATAGGTCATTTGCCACTCATTCCCAGTTAGGCTTACCTCAGCCTCCAACACAGACAACTGTTGGGATCCTCCTGTCACTCCAGAAACACAGATGGATTCTGCCCCTTTGTAATCTGATGGCATTAGAGTACACTGTGCAGGGGTGTCCACCAGAGCTTTATACTACCGTGGGGCTGATGTGCCAGGCCATTGAACCCACACAGTCCAGTAAACCCATTTGACCCTTTCTTCCGCCTGGCCAGAGGCAGGGCCCCTTTATTCCTGGTCAGTGTTTATTACTTGATTCTCATAACTGCATACCAGAAGTCCCTTCATTAGGGTCAGAAGTAAGATCAGCCCTTCTACTCTGTCTGGGGAATTGCCCCATATAAAATGGAGCAGAAACTGGGAATAGGGAGGTTTCTGACTCATTTATGACTCCAGTCCCTTCCCCCTCCTGTTCTTGTGACTGCTCTGCTGCAGAAGAGGTTGCCTCTTCTGATTCTCCCTCCTGCTCCCTCTTAGGAGAAGCTTCTTCCGCTCTTACTAAATGAGTTGACCTCTGCTTCCATTATTTCTTCTTGACTATAGGGGTGACTGATATAGTTGAGGGTTGGGTCTCCAGTTTAGCCATCATGTCTGTTGGTATGTTTTCAGATCCTGAGACCCTCTCTTCCCCTTGAGGGTGTTGAATAGTGCTCGGTAGGCATAGGCCAGGCCCCAGCACAGTGCGATAAGTCATGTCTCTTTGGAATAGCCAGGGTCAGGGCATCCTTTTTTTCAAACTTTCTATCACTTTATCAGGCTCCCGCACCATTGGAGGTGACAACCATTCTTGGTACCTGCTCATATTCTCCCATACCTTGCCACCCATAACCACACTGCCTTGGGGCATATCCCTGGGTGATATTCCTAAATAGTTGGTTAACCTTAGAAAAAGACGAAACAATATTCTTAAGAAGCACCGCTAGGAGTATTTTGGTTACCCAAGGATGTTCAAGATACTGAAGAGTTATTGTAACAAGGCCGAAAACATCTACCCTGCAGGAGAAGGAGGGGAAGGTGCCATTCTTTGTTTCCTCTACAAATTGGCTCTCAGAGGAGAAAAGGGAAAAAGTGCAATTGTTAATTGTCTCCATGAGATGGTTCCCAAAGAACAGGGATGGAAGCAATGCAAGGTCCAAATACCAGATTAGGCTTAAGGCCAGTGCTTTTATCATAGTTCTCCCAGGCAAAACAAAACCAAATGCTACACAGCACAGCAAACTGCAAAAGCCAAAACCAGCCTTTAACAAGCTTTCAAATTTGATGTACAGCAAAAGAGGGAGCATGGCATAGATCAGATAAGGGAAAAAATAAACCAATGTTGAGAACAAATAAGTCAATGTCGCAACCAGCAACTGTTAAACAAGTATAAAAATTATAAGTTCCCTCTAATATGCTCTGATCAAATCTGTTGTTATTTCAAACCCTTCGAGCCCCACTTTGGGTGCCAAAAAGGACTGTTGTGGTTTAACCCTGGCAGGCAGCTAAGCACCACATAGGTGCTTGCTCACTCCCCCCTCCCAGTAGGATGGGGGAAGTGAGCAAGCGCCTGTGCGGTATAGTGGGATGGGGGAGAGAATCGGAAGAGTAAAAGTGAGAAAACTAAAAAAAAAAACCTCACCTAAAAAGTTGAGATAAAGACAATTTAATAAATAAAAAAAAAACAACCACCCCAAAACCAAGGAAAAAAGTCATGCAAATCCTCCCCCCAAACGATCACTCATCTCCAGCCAACCGATGCCCAGCCAGTCCCCAAGCAATAGCATCCCTGGCAAACTCCCCCTTCCCCCTTGTTAGTGCTGAACACGATGTCATATGGTATGGAATATTCCTTTGGTCAGTTGGGGTCAGCTGTCCTGGTTGTATCCCCTCCCAACTTCTTCTGCACCCCCAGCCTACTTGCTGACAGGGCAGCATGAGAAGCAGAAAAGGCCTTGATACTGTGTAAGCACTGTTCAGCAATAACTAAAATATCCCTGTGTTATCAACACTGTTTTGATCACAAATCCAAAACATAGCACCATACTAGCTACTATGAAGAAAATTAACTCTCTTCCAGCCAAAACCAGGACAGGAAAGAAGGAAAGGTGGAAGGAGTAAAAACGGAAGGAAGGAAAGAGGGAAGGAAGGAAGGAAGGAAGGAGGGAAGGAACTCCTGTGAACCCCGTTAGAAACTTGAGTATGTCTGCTGCTGCCAGGTAAGGACAAGTTAAGGGTTATGGGCATGAGGAAACTCTAGCACCTTCTAACACACATTGTCTGCAACCCTTGACCCAGGGTACCCATACAGTTCATTACAGCTGCTCCCTATTTAAGGAGCATCAAGCACCCTTTTAGCGTCTTCTGTGGACATGCCTATATAAAAGCCAGGTGTAGAGCACCACTCTCAGAGTGTTGCTCCCAGATGCAGCAGTGGCAACCAGCAGATGCAGCAGTTTGTGCAGAAGGGCACAAAACAAGGGGTATTAGCTGAATTTAAACCAGTGTAAACAGTCTCAGGTATGGTGGTGACATGCCACAGGGCAGTTTCCCCAGCAGGTGTTGGAGCAGCTGCCCCTGCCAGGGCAGAAGCTTTGACCCAGACAGAGTTTCAGATGGTGGATGCAGCCCTCCAAGTCCCAGGCTACAGGGAGTGGGCCTCTCAGTGATGCTGGGAGAGATGGCCTTCTTTCCTGTAGGAGGTATGCTGCCTTGGAGGAGCTATGTTTTCAAGTTATGGGAGGAAGCAAGTAGGCTGCGCAGCCTCAGAGAAGATGAAAGGGAGACAGCTCTCTTCAGAGAAACAACAGCTTGAAGAGCCCCAGATCCCAACTGCAGTAGAGATGCAGGCAGTGTCCAGCCCTAGTATAACAGTAAGTACAACATCTGGGGAATAAGAAGATTGGAAGCTGGTGACATCTGACACCAAGAGGAAAGTTCCTGCCCCACCTAAGAGCTTACAACAACAAAAGAGGTTAACCCCCTTTAAAGTTGAAGAGGAGTCAGATGTGCCTTCAAGCAAAGGATCTGGGCCACCTGACCCTAAACCATGCAAGATCACCAGGAAGAAGCAGTGAGTGATAGTAATGGGTGACTCCCTGCTGCAGGGGACAGAGGCACCCATCTGCTGACCTGACCTAACCTCTAGAGAGGTTTGCTGCCTGCCAGGTGCCTGGATCCAGGATATTGTGGAGAGACTGCTGATGTTTGTCTGACCCTCTGACTAGTACCCCGTGCTGTTCTTCCATGTGGACACCAATGATATTTCTGGGGGACCCAGGAGAGTACCAAAAGTGACTACAGGGCTCTGGGGGGTAGTAGTCAGGGATGTGGGGGCCCAGGTGGTGTTCTCCTCAATCATGCCAGTAAGGGAAAAGGGTGTGAGGAGGAGGGTACTGATAATTGTGGTGGGTTGATCCTGGCTGGACACCAGGTGCCCACCAAAGCCGCTCTATCACTTTCCCTGCTCAAATGGACAAGGGAGAGAAAATATAAGGAAAAGCTTGTGGGTCGAGATAAGGACAGGGAAAGATCATTCACCAATTACAATCACGGGCAAAAAAGACTCGACTTGGGAAAATTAATTTATTACCAATCAAATCAGAGCAGGGTAATGAGAAATAAAACCAAATCTTAACACATCCCATTCCTCCTTCTTCCCGGACTCAACTTCACTCCCGATTTTCTCTACCTCCTCCCCCCTCAGCAGCACAGGTGGATGGGGAATGGGGGTTGCAGTCAGTTCATCACATGTTGTCTCTGCTGCTCCTTCCCCCTCAAGGGGAGGACTCCTCACACTCTTCCCCTGCTCCAGCATGGGGTCCCTCCCATGGGAAACCGTCCTCCATGAACTTCTCCAACATGTGTCCTTCCCACGAGCTACAGTTCTTCATGAACTGCTCCAGCATGGGATTGTCTCTCCACAGGTGCTGCCAGGAGCCTACTCCAGCACAGGCTTCCCACAGGGTCACAGCCTCCTTTGGGCATCCACCTGCTATGGTGTGGGGTCCTCCATGGGCTGCAGGTGGATATCTGCTCCACCGTTAACCTCCATGGGCTGCAATGGGGACAACCTGTGTCACCATGGTCTTAACTATGGGCTGCAGGGGAATCTCTGCTCCAGAGACTGGAGCACCTCCTTCCCCTCCTTCACTGACCTTGGTGTCGGCAGAGTTGTTTCTCTCACATTTTCTCACTCCTCTCTTCAGCTGCAGTTGCACAGAAGTTTTTTCCCCCTTCTTAAATATGTTATCACAGAGGTGCTACCACCGTCGCTGATTGGCTCGGCCTTGGCCAGTGGCGGGTCTGTCTTGGAGCCGGCTGGCATTGGCTCTATCAGACATAGGGGAAGCTTCTAGCAGCTTCTCACAGAAGCCACCCTTGTAGCCCCCCACTACCAAAACCTTGCCACGCAAACCCAATTCAACAATGCAGGTCAATAATTGACTGCAGAACCAGTGATGGTGCCAGGGTTTTGGTTTCTATGACCATAGGACCCTGTTTGCAGATCAGCATCTGCTTGAGAGAGATGGCATCCACCTCACCAGGGGTATCTTTGCCAGCAGGATGGCTGACCAGGTTAGGAGGGCTTTAAACTAGGTACGATAGGGCAAGGAGAGAGTTATCAGCAACCCTGTGAGGGACTGATGGACAGGGTTGATGAGAAAAGGGCCTGGAGTGATATGAAAGAAAGGGATCACAAAATCAGCAAAACAGGGCTTAAGCAGGGGCATCTGTAGCAATTCCATGTAAACAAGGAAGCGCCTACAAGGCACCATTATGGAACTTTAGGAGAGCAGACTTTGGCCTCTTCAGGGATCTGCTTGGTAGATTCCCAAGGGATAAGACCCTGAAGGGAAGGGGGGCCCAAGAAAGCTGGTTAATATTCAATCATCACCTCCTCCAGGCTCAAGAGCGATCCATCCCAACGGACAGGAAGTCAGGGAAAAATGCCAGGAAGCCTGTGTGGATGGACAAGGAGCTCCTTGCCAAACTCAAACACAAAAAGGAAGCATACAGAGGGTGGAAGCAAGGACAGGTAACCTGGGAGAATACAGAGGCACTGTCTGAGCATGCAGGGATGGGGTTAGGAAAGCCAAAGCCCAAATGGAATTGAGTCTGGCAAGGGATGTCAAAGGCAGCAAGAAGGGCTTCTCTAAGTACATAGGTGACGAAAGGAAGGCTTGGGAAAATGTGGGCCCACTGCTGAGTGGCACAGGGGGCCTGGTGACATGGGACATGGAAACGGCCAAGGTACCGAATGCCTTCTTTGCCTCAGTCTTTACTAGCAAGACTGGCCTTCAGGAATCCCAGGTCCCAGAGACCAGGGGGAAAGCCTGGAGCAAGGAAGACGTACCCTTGGTGGAAGAGGAGCAGCTCAAGGAATACTTAAGCAAACTGGACCCTGATGGGTTGCGCCCAGGAGAGCTGAGGGAGCTGGCAGATGTCATTGCAAGGCCATTCTCAATAATCTTTGCACAATCATGGCGACTGGGAGAGGTGCCTGGGGAATGGAGGAAAGCAATGTCGCTCCCATCTTCAAAAAGGGCAAGAATGAGGACCCAGGGAGCTACAGGCCGGTCAGCTTCACCTCGATCGCTGGGAAGGTGATGGAGCAGTTAATTCTGGAAACTGTTTCTAGGCACATGAAGGACAAGAAGGTGATTGGGAGTAGTCAGCATGGCTTCACCAAGGGGAAGTCACGCTTGACCAACTTGATAAACTTCTGTGATGAAGTGACTGGCCTGGTAGACGAGGGGACAGCAATGGTGATAGTCTACATGGGATTCAGGAAGGATTTCGACACTGTCTCCCATTAGAGCTTCGTGGAGAAGCTAATGATGTATGGACTGTATGAGCAGACAGTGGTTTGAAAACTGGCTGAATGGCCAAGCCCACAGGGTTGTGATCAGTGATACCAAGTCTAGTTGGAGGCCAGTAACTAGCGATGTACCCCAGGGGTCAATACTGGGCCCAGTCCTGTTCAACATCTTCATTAATGATCTGGATGTTGGGGCAGAGTATACCCTCAGCAAGTTTGCTGATGACTCAAAACTGGGAGGAGTGGCTGATACACCAGAGGGTTGTGCTGCCATCCAGAGGGACCTGGACAAGCTGGAGAAATGGGCTGACAAGAACCTGATGAAGTTCAACAAGGGCAAGTGCCAAGTCCTGCACCTGGGGAGGAACAACCCCATGCACCAATATATGCTGGGGGCTGTCTGGCTGGAAAGCAGCTCGGCAGAAAAGGACCTGGGGGTCCTGGTGGGCACCAGGTTGAACACGAGCCAGCAATGCGCCCTTGTGGCAAAGGTGGCTAATGATATCCTGGGCTGCATTAGGAAGATAGTTGTAAGCAGTTTGAGGGAGGTGATCCTTCCCCTCTAATGAGCACTGGTGAGGCCACACCTGGAGTCCTGTGTCCAGTTCTGGGCTCCTCAGTACAAGAGAGACATGGACATACTGGGGAGAGTCCACTGAAGGGCCACTAAGATGATTAATGCACTCGAACATCTCTCATATGAGGAAAAGGTGAGCGAGCTGGGAGTGTTTAGCTGAGAGAAGAGAAGGCTCAAGGGGGACCTTATTAATGCATATAAATATCTGAAGAGAGGGTGTGAAGAAGACTGAGCCAGGCTCTTTTCAGTGGTGCCCAGTGGCAGGACAAGCAGCAATGGGCACAAATGGAAACACAGGAGGTTCCATGTGAACATCAGGAAAGACTTTATTACTGTGAGGGTTACTGAGCACTGTAATAGATTGCCCAGAGAGGTTGTGGAGTCTCCCACATTGAGATATTAAAAAGTCATCTGGACATAGTCCTGGGCAACTGGCTCTAGGTGGCCCTGCTTGAGCAGGGTAGTTGGACAAGATGACCTCCAGAGGTCCCTTCCAACCTCAACCATTCTGTGATTCTATGAGTTTACCACCTTGGGTGATTAATTGCACATCCATTTTTTCCTTCAGAAGCTGAATAACAACAAAGTAGCCATCATAGCCTTTGGCATTATGCGCTAAGAACATGTAGCCCCAAAACTTTGTGTCTGTAAACAGCTGAATAAAGTTCATAAGACGTGTCCCCTTTAAACTCCCATTCTCCTTCAAATTTCCTTCCTGCCCTTTCTTCTTCATCCCAAGGGGCATCTGGAGCTAAATCCATGGCAAAAATGTAGTTCTGGATATGTGTCCCGGTTTCCTGCATACATTCCATGTCACAGATAATAGAGCCCTGCCCTGCTTCTGCATTTTTGATCATGGCCATGAAACACTGGTGCTGGCTTATGTTAATGACCTTTTTATAGCACATTCCACACTTTCAGCCTTTACATCCGTGATTATTTTTTTTTTTACATAGGCCTTACACTTCTCAGCCATACAATTAATTTGTTTTTTTAATAGCCTGGGCCTTGTGCCTCTGTAAACGTTCCCCAGACCTGCACAACAGCCTTCAGATGGGACACCACATCCTTGTCCCCAAGTTAACAGCACAGTCATGAGACAAGCAGAGCCGGCAATATTTCCAGCTATGGCCATGGTTATACAATATATGACAAAGCTTACAAAAGTTTCTTGCCCCAAATACCTTCCTCACATCCTTAACCCCATAATAATGTAAATCATCATGTAAATGGAGCAAACAGTTCTTGGGGTATCTAAGACTGTTGTTTGGCTTAAAGATCCCCCAAGCCTTTTTCCCCTCAGATAGGAGGATGATGCTTATATTAACATGTAGCAGATCCTCAAACAAGGGGCTGTCACTCAGAATGACCTTCCTGTGCACAGACCACCCCAGTTTGTCATGTAGCTCCTTTGCTCTGCTTAACAGTTCTGCATCTGTCAGGTCCTTCACTGCTGTATGTGCTGTGAGACTCCCAGCAAAACAGAGATTATTGTTGCTCTTATTTAGATCAATTGAATAGCAATGCTTTTTGTCTATAGTTTTGGAACGGGGGATATAGGCTGCAGGGTTCTGCATAGCCCACCCCCAACGGCTTTTACAATAATGATAGCCAGTCTGATCAAAACACAGCGTGCTCTTACTTTGCAGGAGAGTACTGACCCAGCCTAAACATTTCACAGCATTCATATTGATTGACTTTATGGCAGGAGAATATAGAGAATCATGCATGCTGGCAGCTTCAAGATGGAGCTGAGCCTAATCACCAGGTTCAAACAGCTGATGTAAATGGTCAGATATTTGCTCTACACCCCAAACAAACGTTTCATAAGCACACCCCGCAAGGCTGTGCCGCCATACAGCGTGACCTAGACAGGCTGGAGAGTATGGCGGAGAGGAACCTTATGAAATTCAACAAGGGCAAGCGTAGGGTACTGCATCTGGGGAGGAATAACCCCATGCATCAGTACAGGTTGGGGGCTGACCTCCTGGAGAGCAGCTCTGTGGAAAGGGACCGGGGAGTCCTGGTGGACAACAGGATGATCATGAGGCAGCAATGTGCCCTGGTGGCCAAGAAGGCCAATGGCATCCTGGGGTGCATCAAGAAGAGTGCGGCCAGCAGGTCGAGGGAGGTCATCCTCCCCCTCTACTCTGCCCTGGTGAGGCCGCATCTGGAGTACTGTGTCCAGTTCTGGGCTCCCCGGGTCAAGAAGGACAGAGAACTGCTGGAGAGAGTCCAGCAAAGGGCTACGAAGATGATTAGGGGACTGGAACATCTTTCTTATGAGGAAAGGCTGAGGGACTTGGGTCTTTTTAGTCTAGAAAAAAGAAGACTGAGGGGGGATCTTATCAATGCTTATAAATACTTAAGGGGAGGGTGCCAGGTAGATGAGAAGAGTCTTTTTTCAGTGGTGCCCAGTGATAGGACAAGAGGTAACGGGCACAAACTTGAACGCAGGAAGTTCCATCTTAACATGAGGAGGAACTTCTTTCCTTTGAGGGTGGCAGAGCACTGGAACAGGCTGTCCAGAGAGGTTGTGGAGTCTCCCACACTGGAGACATTCAAAACCCGCCTGGACGCCGTCCTGTGCAACCTGCTGTAGGTGTCCCTGCTGTGGCAGGGGGGTTGGACTAGATGATCTCCAGAGGTCCCTTCCAACCCCTATCATTCTGTGATTCTGTAATATGCGAAATGGAACTGTACACGAGTCTTTAATTGCTCCACAACTGATTATGGAATCCAGTGATTGGGTCTGGTGGCCAGGGCCTTATGATTAGGGTGCCTTTGCAGAAACTATGCCGCTCATATATATGATACTTGGACCGGCACCATGATACGAAAGGAGTCTATTAATTGCAATAAGACAACAATGCCTTCCATGGGTCATACTGTCTGAATTAGAAGTGATGGATCTTGGACTACTCAATTACCCTTAGAAGGACGAGTGCGTAAACATACTTTAGGTATGTTAACCTTGTGTCCCTTATGGAGACAAAGACTCTTGGATAATCAACTATGGGAGAAATTAAAGCAAAATGAAATAGATCCTTGGCGACATCCATCCACTGGAGTTTATGTAGGATAGGCCTCAGAAGCCATCTTCAGCCCTCAAATAACTTCCTTTCAAAATCGAATGTGGTTACATAATCTGACAGGACAGGTGGAATTATTGGCAAATGCAACCAAAGCTGGTTTACAAGATTTAAATGCTCAATTACAAGCAACTTCAAAAATGGCTTTACAGAATAGGCTGGCTTTAGATTTGATATTATTACATGAACACAAGGTATGTGGATACTTAAACCTAAAGAAGAAGGATTGTTGCATCCACATACCCAGTGTGACTGAACATCTGGATCAGCAAACAGACAAAATACAGTAAGTGGCAGAATTAAGTAGAGACATTAAGGCCTTCATGGAAGGAGGATGGTTAAACAAGATGTTACAAGGTTTTGGATTCTCTCTTACTGGATGGTTAGTTAGTTTGTTTCAAACTATAGTTGTAATTGTAATTGTCATAATCATGATTTGCATTGCTTTTAGTTGCATTAAGTCCCTTCTAAACTCATAAATATCTCTCTCTCTCTCTCTCTCCTGCCTCTCCCTTTGAAGAGAGGTAGGGGGGGAGCATCTGTCGTTCGCCCAGTGGCCGGTTCAGCCCAAACCATGACAACAAGCTACTGTTGGAAACTATGTAATGATGATGAAAAGAAATAGTGAGACATATGAGAACTAAAGAAAGAAGTCTCATAGTCTCAAAGGGGGGAATGATGTACTTTAAAAAGGTAAAATTTACTTTTAAAAGGTAGAATGTATTTTAGAAGGCAGAATTTCTCACTAAGCAAGAGCAAAAAGCTGTAAAAAAAACCAAGACACTTGGTATAAACAATACATGCCTTGCTAATGAGAGTACCCTTGAAGAAGAACAGAAGGCTGATAACAAGGGAACATCCCACCACAAAAGGCGCCGAAACCACTGAAAACTGAATAGCTGCTGGAAGAGGCCTAAAGTCAACAAAGATTTGCAGTATCTGGGGGAAAGGTAATTGCGGCAGTGGGAGATTGCGACCACAGCCTCAATTAAAAACTGAACAGAACTAACCCCCCACTGTATTGGAGCATGTGCACCTCAATTAAAGGGCATTGTAGCTTTACATGAAAGCGAGAGACTGTACTAACCAATAGAAATTGTT
>JAGGDV010000105.1:0-27248 GCA_017639485.1 Pluvialis apricaria
GAAGCGTAAGGACCGAGGTTTGGCCTCGCGGCCGCCCCCTTCTCGCGGTTCCTTCTCTGGCCCTACGGCGGGTCTGGGGAGGACATGGAAGGGGACACGTTGGGGACATCGGGGTCATCAAGGGGAGGGGTGGCGGTGGCACCAGGAGCAGTGTGGTGGGCCTGGGTGGCATACGGAAGCCATAGATGTCACCAGGACCCCCATACATGTCACCAGCACGGCAGCATGGTCGCCTCGGGGACCCCATGGATGTCACCGGGACCACCACAGAGGTTCTGGGTGTCACCAGGACCCCATGGATATCACCAGGACCAGCATGGAAGGCATGGGTGTCACCAGGACCCCATGGATGTCACCACCACAGTGGCCTGGCTGTCTCTGGGATCCCAGGGGTGTCACCAGGACCCCATGGATGTCACCACTACAGCAGCCTGGGTGTCTCCGAGATCCCAGGGATGTCACCAGAACCACCATGGGTGACACCAGGACCATCATGGAGGAGGGCCTGGCTGTCACAGGGGTTCCATAGATGTCACAAGGACCAGCATGGTGGCCTGGGTGTCCCATGGATGTCACCACAACCAGCATAGAGGGTGTGGGCATCACAGGGGTCCAAGGGATGTCACCAGGACCCCTATGGTGTGTCTGGGTGTCACCAGGACCTCATGGATGTTACCAGGGCCACCATGGAGATCCTGGGTGTCACAGGGACCTCAGGGATGTCACCACGACCAACATGGAGGACCTGGGTGTCATCGGGGTCCTAGGGATGTCACTGGGACCAGCACAGTGGGCCTGGGTGTCACAGGGGGGTCCTCATGGGTGTCACCGGGATGCTGGCAGTGTCATGGATGTCACAGGGACCCTGGAGGTGACACTGGAATCCCATGGGTGTCACAAGGACCCCAGGGGTGTCATGGGGACATCACAGAGGTCCTGGGGATGACACGAGAACCCCAGGGGTGACACAGGGATTGCAGGGGTGACATGGGGACCCCATGAATGTCACAGAGACCCTGGGGGTGACACAAGGACCCCATGGGTGACACGGGGACCCTGGGGGTGACATGAGGATCCCGGGGGTGACACACGGACACCATAAATATCAGAGGGACCCTGGGGGTGACACGGGGACCCCATGGGTGACACAGGGACCCCAGGGGTGTCATGGGTGTCACGGGGACCCTGGGGGTGACACAGGGATTGCAGGGGTGACATGGGGACCCCATGAACGTCACAGGGGACACATGGGGTGACACAGGGACCCCGTCCCCGCACTCACCTCAGCGTCTCCACCCGGTCCTTGCTCTCGGGCTCGTGCGGGTTCCTCGAGAAACAAGAAGGGGCAGAGATGAGCGCAGGGGAAGGAGCGGGGTGGGGGGGAGGGAGGATTTGGGGTGGGGGGCAGCCCCTCCCCCCCTCCGGGGACGGGGACACAGGGGACAGACAGCACGGGGAGGGGGACAGACGCACAGACGGGGCGAGGGGACGCACACGCAGACGGACAGACGGCCGAGCGGGGAGGGGGGCCATGCGGGGCCGTGCAGCGCCGATGGGGAGTTGGAGGGGGGGGGGGGGGGAATTTTGGGGTAGGGGGTTGGGGGGGGGGAGGGGCCGGGACCTGCTCTCCCCAGGTGGGGGTGGGGAGGGCGGGGGTGGGGGGTGGGGGGTGTGGCATGCAGGGGGACAGGGGACACAGGGGGACACCCAGGCGTCCGGCGCGGCCCTACCTTCTGGCAAACCTGAAAGACAGATTTCTACAAAGACAAACAGAAGAAAAGGGCGACGTTGAAGGAGGGGGGGGGGGGGAAGAGAGAGGAGAGGGAAGGAAAAAGGGGAGGGGGGGCCCCCCCCTCTCCCCCACCCCTCTAAGGGACCCCAAAAAGTCTTGGGGACACCCCCCACCCCCCTCCCGGTCCCCCCAAGCGGCGCTGGGGGCAGCTGGAGGGACGCAGGCGTCCGGGGAAGGGGAGGGGGGGCAGCACCCCCCCACCCTCTCACCCCCTCCCCAGCTCTGTGGGGCCACACAGAGTTGGGGGGGGGAACAAAGGGACAGGAGGGGGACATGGGGGGGGGGAGTGTCCCCAAGGGGATGGGAGGGGACAGGAGGAGCCCAGAGGGAACACAGAGGGGACAGAGGGTGACAGGAGGGGACTGGGAGGGACACAGGAGAGCCCCGGGGAGGGGGGGGGGGGGGGGGGGGGGGGGGGGAGACAAAGCGGGACACGGAGGGGACATGGAGGGTGACAGGGGACATACAGGAGCCTGGAGGGACAAGGGGGGACACAGAGAAGCGTCCAGGGGACAAGAGGGGACACGGAAGGGATATGTGACAAACCCAAAGGGACATGAAAGGGTCCTGCAGGGGTGAGAGTGGACACCGAGGAGCACAGGGGGACAAGGTGACACATGGAGGGGACACAGAGGAGCCCTGGGGGGACAAGGGGGACACGAGGACACATGGAGGGGACACAGAGGATAGCTGGGGGGACACGGGGGACAAAAGGAGGGGACACGGGGAACATGGAGGAGCCCTGGGGGGACAAGTGGGACACACAGAGGATGCCTGGGGGGACAAGGGTGACACATAGAGGGGACACAGAGGAGCCCTGTAGGGGGACACACGGAAGGGACAAGAGGACACAGAGGGGACACAGAAGATGCCTGGGGGGACAAGGGGGACACACTGAGGGGACATGAAGGAGCCCTGGGGGGACAAGGAGACATGGAGGAGGTCTGGGGGGGGACAAGGGGACACACAGAGAATGCCTGGGGGGACAAGGGGGACATACAAAGGGTACACGGAAGAGGTCTGGGGGGACACAAGGGGACACACAGAGGAGCCCTGGGGGAACAAAGAGGAGGTCTGGGGGGGACAAGGGGACACACAGAGGAGCCCTGGAGGGACAAGGGGACATGGAGGAGGTCTGGGGGGTGACAGGGGACACACAGAGGAGCCCTGGGGGGACAAAGAGGTCTGGGAGGGACAAGGGGACACACAGAGGAGCCCTGGAGGGACAAGGGGACATGGAGGAGGTCTGGGGGGTGACAGGGGACACACAGAGGAGCCCTGGGGGGACAAAGAGGTCTGGGAGGGACAAGGGGACACACAGAGGGGACACAGAGGAGCCCCGAGGATCCACGGAGGTAACCCGGGGCAGGGGGGGGGGACACACGGGATACAACACACACCGAGGAACCACACACCGGGGCCACGTGGTGACAACCGTCCCCCATTGTCCCCCTTTTTTGTCCCCTTACTCACCTCCGGACGAATTTGGAGGTGAATTTGCTGAAGAGACTGGCGGAGGGAGCGCGCCGGCCGCCCTGACTGGCGCCGGAGGGGGAGGCGGGGGGGGGGCAGGCCGGGGGGCAGCGCGTAGGGCAGAGGGGGCTGATCCCGCGCCTGCCGTAACTGCCCGGCGTGGAAGGTGCTGCGACTGGAAACCCCCCGGGGGAAACTGGGACGCTCCCCGGCTCCTTGGTTGACGTTGTGGGCAGATGGTGACGCTGCCGGCACCCGGTTGGGCACCCCGCTGCGGGGACAAAAAGAAGAAGTGGGGGGGGGTGGCACCCATGGGTCCGCCCCCCACTGCACCCTGGGGATACAGCGGGGTTAAGTCATGGCACCTCGGGGACATGCGGGCACCCAACAGCACACCGGGGACCTGTCAGCACCCTGCTGCACCCTGAGGACCCGCTGGCACCACACAGCACCCTGGGGACCTGCTGGCACCCTGTCACACCCCAGGGACCCACTGGTGCCCCACAGCACCCTGGGGACCTGCTGGCACCCTGCCGCACCCCAGGGACCCACTGGTGCCCCACAGCACCCTGGGGACCTGCTGGCACCCTGCCACACCTCAGGGACCCATTGATGCCCTACAGCACCCTGGGGACCTGCCGGCACTCTGTCACACCCCAGGGACCCACTGGCACCCCACAGCACCCTGGGGACCTGCTGGCACCCTGCCACACCTTGGAGACCTGCTGGTACCCCACAGCACCCCAGGGACCCACAGGCACCCTGCCGCACCCCAGTGACTTGCTGGTGTCCCACCAGCAATCCGGGGACCTGCTGGCACCCTGATACACCCCAGGGACCCACTGGTGCCCCACAGCACCCTGGGGACCTGCTGGCACCCTGCCACACCTTGGAGACCTGCTGGTACCCCACAGCACCCCAGGGACCCACAGGCACCCTGCCGCACCCCAGTGACTTGCTGGTGTCCCACCAGCAATCCAGGGACCCGCTGGCACCCAGATACACCCCAGGGACCCACTGGTGCCCCACAGCACCCTGGGGACCTGCCAGCACCCTGCCACACCCTGGGGACCTGCTGGTGCCCCACAGCACCCTGGGGACCCGCCGGCACCCTGCCGCACCCCAGGGACTTGCTGGTGTCCCACCAGCAATCCGGGGACCTGCTGGCACCCTGCTACACCCTAGGGACCCACTGGTGCCCCACAGCACCCTGGGGACCCGCCGGCACCCTGCCGCACCCCAGGGACTTGCTGGTGTCCCACCAGCAATCCGGGGACCTGCTGGCACCCTGCTACACCCTAGGGACCCACTGGTGCCCCACAGCACCCTGGGGACCTGCTGGCGCCCCACCAGCACTCCAGGAATCCACTGGTGCTCCACCAGCACCCTAGGGACCTGCTGGTACCCCACTGGCATCCCGCCACACCCTGGGGACCCTCTAGAACCCCACAGCACCCTGGGGATCTGCCGGCACCCTGCTGTACCCCAGGGACCCGCTGGCACCCCACAGCACTCTGGGGACCTGTTAGCACCCTGCCACACCCTGAGGACCCGCTGGCACCCCACAGCACCACGAGGACCTGCCAGCACCCTACAGCACCCTGGGGTCCCGCTAGCCCCTCACGGACCTGCCAGCACCCTGGTGACCGACTGGTGCCCTGCCAGCACCCTAGGAACCCACTGGTTCCCCACAGCACCCTAGGAACCCACTGGCACCCCACAGACCTGCCAACACCCTGGGGACCCACTGGTGCCCTGCCAGCACCCTGGGGACCCACTGGCACCCTACCAGCACCCCAAGGGACCTGCCAGCACCCTACCACACCCCAGAGACCCACTGGTGTCCCACAGCACCGTGAGGACCTGCTGGCACCTTGGGCACCCACTGGCATCCCACTAGCACACCAGAGACCCACTGGCACCCTACGGGCACCCCGGGAATCTGGCAGGGTGACAGGGACATGCTAGGGTGGCAGGCAGGGGGACACCAGCACCCCGAATCACCCCAAAGCCCTAGGGACATGCTGGGGTGGCAGGCAGGGTGACACCAGCACCCCGAATCACCCCAAAGCCCTGGGGACACGCTGGGGTGGCAGGCAGGGGGACACCAGCACCCCGAGTCACCCCAAAGCCCTGGGGACACGCTGGGGTGGCAGGCAGGGGGACACCAGCACCCCGAATCACCCCAAAGCCCTGGGGACACGCTGGGGTGGCAGGCAGGGGGACACCAGCACCCCGAATCACCCCAAAGCCCTGGGGACACGCTGGGGTGGCAGGCAGGGGGACACCAGCACCCCGAATCACCCCAAAGCCCTGGGGGACACGCTGGGGTGGCAGGCAGGGGGGACACCAGCACCCCGAATCACCCCAAAGCCCTGGGGACACGCTGGGGTGGCAGGCAGGGGGACACCAGCACCCCGAGTCACCCCAAACCCCTGGGGACACGCTGGGGTGGCAGGCAGGGGGACACCAGCACCCTGAGTCACCCCAAACCCCTGGGGACACGCTGGGGTGGCAGGCAGGGGGACACCAGCACCCCGAATCACCCCAAACCCCTGGGGACATGCTGGGGTGGCAGGCAGGGGGGACACCAGCACCCCAAACCCCTGGGGACACGCTGGGGTGGCAGGCAGGGGGACACCAGCACCCCGAATCACCCCAAACCCCTGGGGACATGCTGGGGTGGCAGGCAGGGGGACACCAGCACCCCAAACCCCTGGGGACACGCTGGGGTGGCAGGCAGGGGGACACCAGCACCCCAAACCCCTGGGGACATGCTGGGGTGGCAGGCAGGGGGACACCAGCACCCCAAGTTACCCCAAACCCCTGGGGACATGCTGGGGTGGCAGGCAGGGGGACACCAGCACCCCGAGTCACCCCAAAGCCCTGGGGACACGCTGGGGCGCTGCAGTGGGGTCAGGGAGAGGCACACAGGGACCCCCCTCCCCCCCAAAAACCCTCCCGGGGGTCCCCCCAGGACACGGGCCCCGCGCCGGGATTTGGTTGGGGGGGGCCTTGCCTGGGCCGGGGGGCCTCGCAGTTGGCGTCGGTGGGGGTGGCGGCGGGTTTCGGGTGCTGCCGGGAGCGCGGGGGGGCCCCGGGGGCGGCGGGTGAGGGTCGGCAGCCCGGCGTGGGCAGGCTAGGAGAGAAAAGCGGGGGGCGGGGGTGGCATTAAGGCGGAGGGGGGGAGGGACGCAGAGGGGGTGTTTTTTTTAGGGGGGGGGGGGGGGGGTGTCCCCTACCTGTCCTTGCCGTTCTGCAGGGAGCTCTGGCCCAGGCTGGCCCGGTCCAGCAGCGGGGAGTTACGGCTCCGTGTGGTGCCGGTGGAGAGGACGCTGTTCTGTTGGGGGGGAGGACGGGGACACAGAGGATGGGGACAAAAGGGGGGCGCTGAGGGGGGACCCAGGTCTCAAGGCCCCCCCTTTCTGCCACCCCCTCCAGGGGACCCAGGCATGGGTGCCCCCCCCCCCCCGCTGGGGACACAGCCATAGGTATGTGTCCTCCTACCCAGGGACCCAGACATGGGTGCCCCCCCCCACCGGGGACATAGACATGGGTGCCCTCTGCCTCCCCTCACCCCCCGGGAGATCCAGGCATGGGTGCCCCCTCTGCCTCTGCTCACCACCCCCCAGGAGACCCAGACATGGGTGCCCCCCCGCCCCATCCTCAGGGGACACAGGCATGGGTGCCCTCTGCCTCCCCTCACCCCCCAGGGGACAAAGACACGGGTGCCCCCCCACCCCATCCCCAGGGAACCCAGGCGTGGATGCCCCCAACCCGGGTGCTGACCGTGGAGGGCGAGGGGGTGCCCTTGTTTCGCTCTAGGCCGGGCAGGGGGCTGGGGGGCACCTTAGCAGTGCTGCCCGCCCGCCGCCCCCCCACTTCTTCCTCCCCTCCTCCTCCTCCTCCGCGCTTGTTCTCGGCATTTGCCGCCTGCGTCTTCTTGGAGTAGGAGGCCGAGGTGGGGATGGAGAGGCCGGCTGGGGGGGGGGGACAATGGGACGTGGGAGTGTCAGGGGGGGGTCCCAGGTGTCCAGGCACCCTCTCCCCACTCCTCCCAGAGACTTGGGTGTCCCAGGGGGCCCCTACTCCACGGGGGGACCCCCCACTGCATCATCCCCTTCACCCTCAGGGATCCAGGTGGCCCCACATACATGGGGGGGGCCCCACATACATGGGGGGGGCCCCACTCCACCCCCCAAGGGGACCCAGGACTCCTGGCCCCCCCCGCCCCCCTCCCCAGGGGACCAGGACCCCCCCCCCCCCCCCCCCCCAACGATCCAGGCATCCGGGTCACCCCCCACCACCCATGGACCCAGGTACCCCCCCCTTGCCCCCCAACAGGGACCCAGGCGTCCAGGGGCCCCCCCCCACCCATGGACCAAGGCATCTGGGCCCCCACCCATGGACCCAGGTGCCCCCCACCCATGGACCCAGGCCTCCGGGGTTTGGGGGGGCTCACCCTGGTCGCTGACGCGGCGTTTGGGGTTGGCGGAGACGCTGCGTTGGACCTTGTGCGCCGGGGAGGGGCCCGAGCTGTTGGCCAGGTCAGGGGCCACCCGCGGCTTCAGCGCCAGGCTCTCCTCCAGCTGGGGACACCAGGGAGGGGACAGACGTTGGCGTGGGGCACAAGGAGACGTGGGGGGGGGGCCCACACCATGGGGATGGTGCGTGTCCATCCTGCCCAGTCAGGGGAGGGTTGGGGATGGGACGCGGTGGCACAGGGCACAGCTGGGGACGGGGACAGGGCACAGCTGGGGACGGGGACGTGCTGGCACGAGGCACAGCTGGGGATGGGACACACACACACACACACGTGATGGCACAGGGACATGCTGGCACAGGGTCAGAGTATGGCTGGGGAGGACGGTGTCCCCTGTGACCCTCACTGTGCCTCCCCACAGTGTCTCATCCCATCCCCACGTCCCCTCCATGTTCCTTGTCATATCCATGTTCTGAATGTTCCTCGTGTCCTCTCGTTGTCCCCATGTCCCCTCATAACCTCCGTGCTCCACCATGTGTCCCTGTCTCATGCATGTCCCCATGACCCTCTCCGTGTCCCCTCATTGTCCCCATGCCCCCTCATCCTATGTTCCCTGTCATATCCATGTCCCCTCATCGTCCTCTCATATCCTCTGTGCTCCATCACACCTGTGTCCCCTTTGTCTCCTCAAGTCCCCATGTCACCTCATTGTCCCCGTGTCCCCTCATCCCCTCCATGTCCCGTCCTGTCCCTCCTCGCTGTCCCCTCATCCCCTCCATACTCTGTCCCACCTCTGTCCTCACATCTCCCCTCCCCGTGTCACCTCCCCCTTCCCCATTGCCCCCACGTCCCCCCACCACTCCCCCCACCCCCATGGTGTCCCCAACCTCCCTGTGTCACCCCACGTCCCCCGACGTCCCCACACCTCTGAGCTCTTGTGATCCAGCAGCAGGTAGGTCGCCATCACCTCGTTGTACTTCTGCCCCACCAGCGACTCCTGGATCTCCTCCCGCGTGTACCCCATGGACACCATGAGCTCTGGCGGGGGGGGACACAGACCTCAGCGGGGGAACTCAGCCACCCCGGGGGGGGCTCCCTTGAGGAACCCCAAAAAAAAGGGGACCCAGGTGTCCCCGGGGGGTTGTCCTACCTGTCCTCCGAGGGTCCTTGTAGTCTGGCACGGGCTCCATGTAGGGCTTCAGCTCGTCGTCCTCGTGGCCCACGTTCATCCAACGGTCCTTCATGATTTGCTGGAGGACACAGCACCCATGGGAGTCTTGTGGGGTGTCTGGGGGTCCCAGGGGACCTCCTGGGGTCACCTCTGGGGTCCCAGGGGGGTGGCAGGAGGGTCCAGGGGTCCCAATGCTGTCTGGAGGGGGGTGACTGGTGGCTCAGGGCGACGCTAAGGGTGACTGGGGGTGTCCCAGGGGTGCCCAGGATCATGCTGGGGGTGACCAAAGGTCCTGGGGTGCTCTTGGGGGTGCCCCAAGACCATGGTGGGGGCAGTCTGGGGACACCCAGGATCATGCTGGGGGTGCTCTGGGGCGGTCCCCAAGACCATGCTGGGGGTGCTCAGGGGGTCCCAGAACCACACTGGGGGTCCCAAGGGTGCTCAGGACCATGCTAGGAGTGCCCAGGGGTCCTGAGGGTGCCTGAGGGCTCTTGGGGTGCTCTCAAGCGTGTCCAGGACCACTCTAGGGGCACCCAGGACCACACTGGGGGTGCCAAGGGGCTCCTGGGGTCTTTTGGGGCACACAGGACAATGATATGGGGGTCTTGGGGTACACTCAAGGGTGTCCAGGACCACGCTGAGGGTGCCTGGGGGCTCCCAGGGGTGCTCAGGACCATGACAGGGGTCTTGGGGTGTTCTCAGGGGTGTCCAGGACCACTCTAGGTGGGCCCAGGACCATTCTGAGGGTGCTCAGGGGCTTCTGGGGGAGCCCAGGACTGTGCTAGGGGTGCCTGGGGGCTATTGGGGCACCCAGAACCATGTTGAAGGGTCTTAGGGTGCTCTCAAGGGTGTCCAGGACCACTCTAGGGGGTGCCAGGACCATGCTGGGGGTGCTCAGGGGCTCCTGGGGGTCTTCCACCACCACCGCCGCCCCTGAGTCCCTCACCTCCAAGGTGCCCCTTTTGGTAGGATTAAGGATGAGGAACTTCTTCAGCAAGTTCTCGCAGTCGGTGGACATGTAGAAGGGGATGCGGTATTTGCCCCGCAGCACCCGCTCCCGCAGCTCCTGAGGTGAGAGACACCCATCAGCACAACGTAAAAACCCCCGGGGAACCCCACCACCACCACCACCACCACCTTCCCCCAAAATGAGATGTTACCTTAAGATTTTGCCCATCGAAGGGCAAAGAACCGCTGACGAGGGTGTAGAGGATGACGCCCAAACTCCAGACGTCGACTTCGGGGCCGTCGTATTTCTTCCCCTGGAAGAGTTCGGGGGCGGCGTAGGGGGGGGACCCGCAAAACGTATCCAGTTTGTTCCCGAAGGTGAATTCGTTGCTGAAGCCGAAATCAGCGATTTTGATGTTCATGTCAGCGTCCAGCAGTAGGTTTTCCGCCTGTCCCAGGAAAGGAAGAGCACCCCGAGGGGGTTTAGGGGTGTCTGGGTGCTCTGCTAGGGGAGGTGGGGGTATGTGGGTGCAGCCGGGGGGGGGTCTGGAGGTATCTGATGCTGTTCTGGGGGTCACAGGGGTGTCCAGGTGACACCCTGGGGGTCCCGGCACCTCCCAGGGGAAATCTGGGTGATGCCCCAGAGGGGTCCTGACACATCCATCCCATGGGGTTTGGGGGTATCTGAGTGTTGCCCCAGATGGGTCCTGGCACCTCCCAGGGGGTTTGGGGGTGTCTGGGTGCTGGCCTGGTGGGTGCTGGCCCCTCCCAGGGGGTCCCCAGGGTTATCTGGGTGCTGCTCTCAGGGGCCCAGGGGCAAATATGGGGGTCCCAGAGCGTTTGGGTGCTGCCCTGGGGGTCCTTGCACCCTCCCAGGGGTTCAGGGGGGCCTGGGTGCTGCCCTGGGGGGCTCCTAGGGATATTCTGGGGTCCTGGGTGCTGCCCTGGGGTCAAGGGGGGGGGGGGTAAAGGACCTGGGGAGCCCCTTGGGGTGCTGGCGGGGGTCCCAGGGGGTGTCAAGGGGTCCAATTGCCGGGGCAGGGGGGGGCTCCTCACCTTCAAGTCCCTGTGGACAATGAACTTCTGGTGGCAGTACTGCACGGCCGACACTATCTGCAGGAGAGGGGGGTGTCAGGGGGGGGGCCCCCCCACCCCAGGGGGAGCCCAGAGGCATCCCCCCCAACCCCCTGGAGACACAGAGGTGTCCCCAAAACCCCCTTAGATGTGTCACAGCGGCACCCCCCCCCCGACCTGTCGAAACTTCGCCCGAGCCTCCTTCTCCTTCATGCGCCCATGGGCCACCAGGTAGTCGAAAACCTCACCTGAGGGGGGGGGGCAAGAATATAGAAGGCAGGGGTGAGTGTCAGCCCTGCCCGCCCCCTGCCTGCTGTCCCTCCCCACCGCCTGCTGTCCCCGCCCCCCCCGCCTTCAGCTTACCCCCACTGGCGTATTCCATGACGAGGTAAAGCGTCTTTTCTGTCTCGATCACCTCAAAGAGCTTCACTGCAAAGAGGACAAAGTGGGGCTGGAGGAGGATTGGGGGGTGCGGGCACCCCTTGGGACCCCCCCCCCCCAGGGGTGAGGGACAGCCCCCAGGGGTAGGGGACAGCCCCCAGGGGTCGCAGCATGCAGCTCAGGGCGGTTTTGGGGGGGGCTCACCTATGTTGGGGTGGTTCAGGACCTTCATTATTCGCACTTCCCGGAAGAGCTGTGAGGAACAGGGAGGGGTTTGGGGGGATTGGGGGAGGTGTGAGATGCCACAACCCCTCCCATCTGTCCCCCCAAAAAACAGCTGCTCTCCCCCAGGGGACCCTGCCACCCCCCCCCTCACCTTCTGCAGGCTGGAGGAGTTGAGCTGCGTCTTGTCGATGATTTTCACGGCGACCTGGGCAACGGGGAGAGGAGGTCAGGGAATGTCCCCAAGGCTGTCCCCACACTGCGGTGGCACTCATGGGGGGGGTGTGGGGTGGGGATCAGACTGTGCCCAGGGCTGTCCCCACAACACGGTGGCACTTGCAGGCTGAGGGGCACGGGGACAGGGTGAGGGACAGGGGAACAGGACTGTCCCCACACCATGGTGGCACTCACAGGGAGAAGGGAAAGGGGATCAAACCATCCCCAGCACTGTCCCCACAACGTGGTGGCATTCAGGAGATGAGGGGCAGGAGGACAAGACCGTCGCCACACTGGGGTGGCAATCGCAGGGGGATGGGACCATCCCCATTGCTGTCACAACACCGTGGTGGCACTCATGAGGGGACAGGCATGGGGACAGGGTTGTCCCTGCACTCACAGGGTGAAGGGCAACGGGAAGGGACTGTCCCCAGGTCTGTCCCCATGCCATGGTGGCACACATGAGGTGAAGACCAGGAACCTGTTCCTGTGCTGCGATGGCACTCCTGGTGACAGTCCGGGGGCAAGAACCAGGAGCTCAGGTCTGTCCCCGTGCCACAGTGGCACTCTCAGGGCGAGAGCCCCATGCAGTGGTGGCACTCGTGGGTCAGGACAAGGAGTCTGTCCCCACATCACAGGGATGAGGATCGAGAGCTTGGGACCACCCCCACGCCACGGTGGCACTTGCAGGGCAAGGACAAGGAGCCTGTCCCCATGGTGGCACTCACAGGGAAGGGAGCAGGACCCAGAGTTGTCCCCACGCCGTGGTGGCACTCACCAGACGAGGACCATGAGCCCATCCCTGCTGTGTCATCCACAGGGTGAGGACTGGGAACCTGTCCCCACACTGCGGTGGCACTCATGGGACAAAGATCGGGAGCCCAGAACTGTCACTGCACTGCAGTGGCACTCACTGGATGAGGACCACGAGCCCATCCCCACGGTGGCACCCACAGGGTGAGGACTGGGAGCCAAGAACTGTCCCCACACCGCGGTGGCACTCACTGGATGAGGACCACGAGCCCATCCCCACGGTGGCACCCACAGGGTGAGGACTGGGAGCCCAGAATTGTCCCCACACCGCGGTGGCACTCACTGGATGAGGACCACGAGCCCATCCCCACGGTGGCACCCACAGTGAGGACTGGGAGCCCAGAACTGTCCCCACACTGCGGTGGCACTCATGGGACAAGGACCATGAGCCCATCCCCACTGTGGCACCCACAGTGAGGACTGGGAGCCCAGAATTGTCCCCACACCGCGGTGGCACTCACTGGATGAGGACCACGAGCCCATCCCCACGGTGGCACCCACAGGGTGAGGACTGGGAGCCCAGAACTGTCCCCACACTGCGGTGGCACTCATGGGACAAGGACCACGAGCCCATCCCCACTGTGACACCCACAGGGTGAGGACCAGGAACCTGTCCCCACACTGCGGTGGCACTCATGGGACAAGGACCATGAGCCCATCCCCGCTGTGACACCCACAGGGTGAGGACCGGGAACCCGTCCCCACACAGCAGCAGCACTCGTGGGACAAAGACCGGGAACCCAGAACTGTCCCCGCACCGTGGTGGCACTCACCGGACAAGGACTACGAGCCCATCCCCATGGTGGCAGCCACAGGGTGAGGACAAGGAACCCTTCCCCATACCACGGTGGCACTCACGGGACAAGGACAAGGACCCCATAACTGTCCCCACACTGCGGTGGCACTCACTAGTTGAAGACCCCGAGCCTGTCCCCAAAGTGGCACCCACAAGGTGAGGACCAGGAACCCATCCCCACACCACGGTGGCGCTTGCCAGACGAGGGCCACGAGCCCATCCCTGCTGTGACACCCACAGGATGAGGACCAGGAACTCGTCCCCACACGACGGTGGCAGTCACCGGACAAGGACCATCCCCGTGCCGTGGTGGCACTCACCTCCTTGCCGGTGAGGACGTGTCGGGCCAACTTGACCTTGGCGAAGTTGCCCTTGCCGATGGTTTTCAGCAGACGGTAGTTGCCAATGTGGGGCTGTTCGTCGGCGGAGGTGGCCGAATTCCGGCCCCGCAGCATGTTGGCCTTCCCGCCGCCCTTCCCCTCCGCAGGACCCGGCTGCGGGGACACCAATGGGACAATCAGCTCGATATCCCCCTGTCCCTACTCCCCGTCACTGTGAATTCCCACGGGTGTATCCGGAGGCTCCGGGTAAAGCCGGGAGCAAAGTCCGTTGCCCTACTGTGCATGCTGTGCCGCACCCCAGGCAGGCCAGGATCCGCCCCTGATACCTGATGCAAGCGCCGCGGTTTCGGGCTGGGCAAAGACAGGGCCGGCGCTGTGTCACCCCTTCCCCGGGGAGGGGACGAGCGGCCTGGTTGTCCCCCTCCCCAATCCCCTCCCAGAAACAGGGTGCACAAACACTGTGATTTTTACCCCAAAAATGAGCAACCCGGACGCCAGGGTTCACCACACAGCCAAAATGGGGGGGGGGGGGGAGGCGGGATACCCCACACACCAGAAATGCCACCACCCTCACAACGCCCCCATCACACACACCAAATCCCCCCCCCCCCCCGAGGGTCACCCTGCCTTTGGGGACGCTTTCCGGGTGTTTCCTTATGGGGAGCGAAACGCCAGCGCTGGGTGGTGTCACACACAACCCCCCCCCTCGCTGTGGCTGTCACCGCTCTGGTGACACCGGAGATAACGGGCGCGCGTGAGTGGGTGGGGGAATCAAGCCAACCCCCTCCCCGCAACAAGGACTTGGGGCCACCGCAGTCATCTGCCTTGTGTCCCCCACAAAAAGCCCACTGGGGTTTGGGGGGGGGGGGAGGAGTGTCACACTTTTGGGGTGCCCCTCCCCGTGGGAAGGAAACCACCGGCGGAAGTGAGGCGGGGGGGGGGGGGGGGGGGGGGGGGAGTTTTTGGTGTTGCTCAGCCGGTGATGGCGCAACCGGGTGCAAGGCACCAAGCCCCCAGATTGGGGGGAAAAAACCGGCATTTTTGGGGACTGGGAGGTGATAAGGGGGCACGGGGGGAGCTGGATCCTCCCCCAAAATCCAGCGCTTTGCTAGGAGGATGATGGGGGAAAAAGTGAAGGCAAAAAAAAAAAAAGGGGGTTTTCTGCCAAAAAACTACCGTGGCAACGGGGCGGGGAGCGTGCTTCGCCATCTGGCCGTGCTGCCGGGGAATTAATTCGAGGTTTTGAGGCGTGTGGCGGCACCAACGCCAGACTGCCCCCCCCCCCCCCCCCCCCCCAGCTACCACCACCAAAACAAATGCAGGGGTCCGCAGCGGTGCCAGCAAGTGGCCGGCGCACACGCCTGGCATTTCTCCGGCACCTCTTATCGGTGAGGCCAGAGCAGCCGGCAAACATCCCCCAGCACTGGCGGCTCTCCCCTAACCCCCTGCCAACCCCAGCAAAGGTCGTGCCGGGAGAGCGGTAGCAGCTGCGCCGGGGCCCGGTGAGGCTTTGCCGAAAGCGCTGCTGGCTCCAGGCTTTGCCGGTGCGTTGCCAAAATGCCAAGAGGTTGTCACCGTCCCCCTCGCCGGGATGTGGGTGGCCACCTTCAGCACTCCCGGTTTTGGCACAGCGGAGAAAGACTCAGCCCTCGGCATCCCCCCGCGGCTATGAAGAGCGGTGCTGGGCTTGGCGCTCGTTAACCAAACTCTCGTTAATTAAACGGGCCCTGAGCTCAGCTCTAAAACCACTCCCTCCTTCCCAAAAACCTCTCACACCTCAGTTTCCCTACCCCAAACCCAGCACCGTGGCAGGGACTCACGCTCGGCAAGCTCAAACCACCGGGCTCAGCTCATGGTGGTGCCGGCAACGCCGACGGCCGCAGCCGACTCTGTGTGGGGTGGTGTCGGTGGCCAGCGGAAGCTCTCGCCGAGAGTTGAACTCCCCAAGGAGCGCCGGGAACGCCAGACCGGCTCAACCGGTTGGGGCTGACGCCGACTCACGGGAGCTGGGGGGGTGTGCGGTGTTGTGCCGCAGTTTTGGGGGGACACCTGAAGCACCAGGGGTGTGAAAACGGGGCGGAAAAGGGAAAAATCCAGACTAATGAGACACTTTAGGGCAGGAGGGCCCTGTCTCGCTTGCCAGCTGCCGTTAAAGCCAAACTGCTGGGGATTGCTACCAGAATGGCGGCATGGATGATGTCACCAGGGCCGGGGGTGATGTCACCAGGGCCGGGGGTGATGTCACCAGGGCCAGTGTAAAGATCCTGGCGCAAAGAGGCCGAGATGCCAACGGTGCCAATGCTGCCAACAGCCAACCGTACCGCGGGCACAACATCGGCAGCAACGGGCTATGGCGTAACCAGTAACGGCCGCCATGGCGGGCCTACCTGTGGCGGGTGAGCAGTGCGTGCAGCCCCCCCACCCCACCCCCCCGCCTCGGCAGCCGACGGGAGATGGTTGAAACAGCTTTGGTGCGGCGGCGCTGAAATGTCAGCCAAATTTAGTTATTTTTGAGATTTTTTTTTTTTTTTTCCTCTATAAAACCACGCCAGATCGGGCTCCACGTGATGAAGGAATGGGGGGGGGGGGGGGGGAAGGAGGGGAAAGCACCCCGATTTCAGATGCTGATTTGGGTGGGGGGAGACATCGCAGCCCCCCCCCCAACTCTCCGCCGCCCCCTCCCCAAATCCTCCCAGCCAGGAATAATTTTCCTCAGTCGTTACATAACAGCGAAAAAATAAGAGGAAAACGACCCAAAAAGACCCAAAATGAGGTGGAGGTGCCTGACGCCACGGTGATGGCCGGACAGCAGGTGACATCGCCTTGTCCTCGGTGTTGGGGACACAGAGACGCAGCCGTTTGCGCCTCTCCCACCCTGGGCTGTATCCTGCTGGGGTCCCTCCCCATCACTTGGGGGTGTCCCCCCCATTGCAGAAGGTTGGGGAGTCCCCCAAAAATACCAGCCAAAATGGGGGTGCCACACAGCTGGGGAAGCTGAGGTGCCTTCCCAGACCCCCCCCCCCGAAAAAAAGAGCTGAGCTGTAAGCGGGGTCCCCTGCCAGCACCAGAAGCCAGGAGTGGGGGGAACCCCAAGAAACCCCCAGACCTACACCCCAAAGTGGGGGCCTTCCCTTCCACCTGCCCCCCAGTGGGTTCTGGGCCTCATCATCCCCCCCTAAACAGACACAGGGGGTGAATCCCCACCCTCCCCACCTTGGGGGGGGGGGGGGCTGGCCCCAACACAGGGGTGGGCACCCACGTAATTTTGGGGTGGTACACACCTCACAGTTCCCCCTCCCCAACCCCGACGGAGGGCGCCCAGCCTGTGGCAGCGATGCTGCCCCCGCAGCCACCCCCGCTCTCCATGAGGGGGGGGGGGGGCGCAGCAGGGAAGGGGGTGGGCTCATGCCCCCACACCCAGTCCGCGCAGCCACCAAAATGGGGGGGACGACACACACGACATGACACCACGACGACGATGTCACCCCAAACCTCACACCCCCCAGCAGATACCAGACCCCCAGCGGAGTCGATGTGGGGGGGTGGCAGCCCGTCCCTTTGGGGTACAAACCTTGACCCCCTCACCCCTCCATTTGGGGTGTGGGGGGAACCCTGGTGCCCCTCAGGGACCCCCTAAAATGGGAGGAGGGCTGGCCCAGGAGCACCCCTCATTACACCAGGTCTCATGGAGGACCAGGCCCTGAGGGTGAGGGGCTCTGGCTCAGGTCCCCCCACCCCACACGGGGGTCTGGGCCATGGGAAGCCCCAGTGTACTTCGGGGGGGTATCTGCGAGAGAAGCTGGGCCCCTCCAGCACCCCCTTGCAGAGAGAACGGGTTGGGAGGGCATAAGGCCCCCTTAAACCCCTCTTCTTTCTCTCATGGAGGGGCCCAGAACCCCCTCAGACCCCCCTTTCACTTCACAAAACAGCCCCCAACCCCCCTCAGACCCCCAATTTGTCCTCACAAAACGACCCCAGACCCTATTTTCTTCTCATGGGGAGGGGGCCAGGACCCCCTTAGACCCCCCCTTTCCCCTCACAAAACGGCTCAGGACCCCCTCAGGCTCCCCTTTTCACTCGCAGACACCTTTCTCTCCCTCACAAAACAGTCCAGGTCCCCTTCAGACACCTTTTTTACCTCACAAAATTACTCAGGTTCCCCTCACACTCCTCTTTTTCCGCTCACAAACCCACCCCAGACCCCTTCAAACCCCCCTTTCCCCTCACAAAAAAGATCCCCGACCCCCTCAGCCACCTCTTTTCCCCTCACAAAACGGCCCCAGACCCCCCGCTTCGCCTCACAAAACGGCCCCAGACCCCCGCTTCGCCTCACAAAACGGCCCCAGAACCCCTCAGACCCCCTTCTCACCTCACAGAACTGCCCCAAACCCCCTCAGACTCCCCCTTTCTCTCACAAAAAGGACCCCTGACCCCCTCAGACCCCCTTTTCCCCTCACAAACCCACCCCAGACCCCCCTTTTCCCCTCACAAAACGGCTCCAGACCCACCTCAGGGAGAGGTCGGGCTCCCCTCAGACACCCCCCCACCCCTCCTTCTCCCCTCACAGAGGCCCTCCCCGCCGTCGGCCCTACCTGTTCCGCGTCCCTCTCGTTGACGGTAGGCAGAGGGCTGCGACCGCTGCTCGACATGGCGGCCCCCCCTCCCCCCCCCCCTCCCCCCCCCCCCGCCGACTATCGCGATAGGGGGAAGCCGCGGCGGGCGGTGTGCGGGGAGGGGAGGAAGAGGGAGCCCCGGGCCGCGCTCAGGGAGCGGGGGGAGGCCAAGTCACCGGCATGGGGGAAGCCGGGGAAAGGGGGGGGGGACGGGAGAGGAGAAAGGGGGAAGGGGGGGGAAAGGGGGGAAAGAAGGCGGCGAGTCCCCCCCGGCCGCCTCACACCCGCGCCTCCTCAGCACCCAGCGGCTCCCAACATGGCCGCCGCCGCCGGCCCTCGGCCATTTCCGCCGCCGCCGCCGGAAACACCCGACCCGCCCCCCCCAACCCACCCACTCACTCACGCTCGGAGAGCGGAAAGAGCCGAATGGTTCCGGAAAGACCCGAATGATTCCGGAAATACCCGAATGATTCCGGAAAGACACGAACGGTTCCGTAAATCCTCAAGGGGCTCCGGAAATACCCGAGTGATTCCGGAAACACACGAATATCTCCGGAAAGGCCCGAATAGTTCCGGAAACACCCGAACGCCCCTCGGCCGCCATCGCTCCCTTGACGGAAACACCCGAGCGCAGCCGAATGACCCCTCCCCGCAGGCGACCCCCCAAAAAAGGGGGGGGGGGCCCGACGCCTGGGTCTTCTCCCGCTTTTTTTTTGGGGGGGGGGGGGGGGAGCCCGGACGCCTGGGTCCTCCCCAGGCACTGGAGGAGGCGGGGAGGGGGGGATCAGGCCACCTGGCTGTAATGGGGAGGGGTACTGGGACAACTGGGAAGGAGGTTGGGGGAGGGCGGGGGGGGGGGGGGGCGCAATTTAGGAGGGGGGGCGGGGCCAGCTGGGGAAGCCACGCCCCCCTCTCCGGGAGGGTGTGGTCTCTACACCCGGACCACACCCTTTCTGGACCAAAGGGGCGTGGCCAGCTCGGGGATGAGGGGGGGGGGGGGTGATGGCTTCTTGGGTGCCCCATAGCTCCGGGGACCCCGAGCTGATGCTGCGGGGGGGGGGGGTGGAATGGGGGGGATGGGAGGGGGGGGATGGGGAGCCCCTGGGTGCTGCCCCCTCCCCCCTCCTGGGGGACCCCCCCACTTTAAAATCTATTTTATAAGGGGGGGACGCGCTTTTTTGGGGAGGGGGGATGGGCTGAGTCCGGACAGCAACTCATCGGCCCCCACCACCCCCACCACCCCCCCCGCGGTAGCCCCCCCCGCGGGCGGGTCGGGCTGGAGGTTGGGGGGTGGGGGTGGGGGGAGGCGGGGGGGGGGGGATGGGAAAGGCGCACGGCCCCTTTAAATTTACCCAGGAGCCCTTAAAGGAGCCCCAGGGGCCCCACGGCGGCGTCCCCACCCCAGCCGGCCCCCGCTTACCGCCGCCGCCGCCGTCATCGCCCCGGACCCCTCCATGGACCCCCCGAACCCCCACCCCGAGCCCGGCCCCTTCCCGCACCCGGACCCCCCAGGTGAGCACCGACGTGGCGGGGGGTGGGGTGGGTGAGGGGGGTTTTGGGGGGAGGTGGGTGGGGGGTGCGGCCCCTTTAAGGAGACCCCCCCCCCCCCCTCCCCTTTCCTCCAGCGGAGAGGGTGTTGGGCTCCCCCATCGCTCACAATGGGAGTGACGCTGGCCCTTTAAGATGCCCCCCCACCCTTCCTCGGCCCTGGGGTTGCCCCCCCATCCCTTCGCCATCCCCTGTCATCCCCTTAGGATGCCCCCAGCCCTTTAAGGTGCCCCCATCCGATTTGGGATACCCCCGGCCCTTTAAAGTGTCCCTGTCCCTAGAAGATGTCCCTGTCCGTTGGAGATGTCCCGGGCCCTTTAAGCTGCCCCCATCCCATTTAGGATGCCCCGGTCCATTTAAGGTGCCCCTGTCCCTTTAAGATGTCTCCATCCAATTTAGGATGCTCCTGTCCCTTTAAGATTCCCCAGCCCTTTAAGATGCTCCTGGCCCTTTAAGATGCCCCTATCCAATTTGGGATGTCCTGGTCCCTTTAAGATGTCCCTGTCTGAGATGTCCCGGGCCCTTTAAGGTCCCCTCATCCAATTTAGGATGCCCCGGTCCATTTAAGGTGTCCCTGTCCCTTTAAAATGTCCCTGCCCCATTAGAGTGCTCCTGTCCCTTTAAGATGCCCCCAACCAATTTGGGATGTCCTGGTCTGTTTAAGGTGTCCGTGTCCCTTTAAGATGCCCCCATATAATTCAGGATGCTCCTGTCCCTTTAAGGTGCCCCTGTCCCTTTAAGATGTCCCTGTCCCTTTAAGATGCCCCCACCCAATTTGGGATGTCCCTGTCCCTTTAAGAGGCCACTGTCCCTTTAAGATAACCCCACCCTCTTTAACCACGCCCATCCCCTCTGACACACCCCTGCCCCTTTAAGGGCCCCGCCCCTTCGAAATACCCCATTACAAGCCCCAACCCTTGATGTGCGCTGCCCCTTTAAGAGCCCCCCCCTCTTCCAAGAGCCCCCAATCTCCTCATCGACGCCCCCCCCCCCCAATTTAGGGTCACCGCTGGGGGGCCGTGTCCCCCCCTTCAGCAGGGCTGAGACCCCCAACCCAGGGGACCACCCCCCATAGGGTCCCCCCAAGACCCCCATAGCGGGTGTCCCCCCCCAGGACCCCCAAAAGACCCCCCCAAGACCTTGCTATCCCTGAGGACCCCCAACCCCCTCCCCAAGGGCCCTCCCCATCACTGGGGACCCTCCCAAGAGCCCCCCCCCAAGGCCCCGCTATCCTTGAGGACCCCCAAAAGCCCCCCCCAAGGGCCCCCCAATACTGAGGACCCCCATAACTGAGCCCCCCTGCAGCCTTGCTAACCCTGAGGACCCCAAAAAGCCCCCCCCCAAGGGCCCCCCATCACCGGGGGCCCCATAAATGAGCCCCCCAAGGCCTTGCTATCCCTGAGGCCCCCCAAAAGCCCCCCCATAAGTGTCCCCCCGAGGCCCCCCCCCATCACCAGAGACACCCCCCCCCGAGACTTCCTCATCCCTGGGAAACCCCCCCATCCATGCATCCCCCCCATCCATCAATTCCCCCCCTCCCAAGACCCTTCCATCCCTCAGACACCCCAAATCCCCCCCCTCAAAATCCTATCCCACCCCCCCGTCTCTCCCCCCCCTGCCCTGCCCCAGCCTCCCCGCCAGAGCCGGGACCGCGGGGAGGCCGGCGGAGTTCGGATCACTGCGAAGCGCGAGCGTCGCGGCCGGGTCGGAGTCGTATCCCCGGTCGGGATCACCGTCGGTATTACCACGAGCGTTGGCGAGCCGAATACCTGATGGAATTCAACGCGGCGCGCCACGGGATGCTCTGCATGGTCTGCGGCAGCGCTCTCGCCACCCTCAAGCTCAGCACCATCAAGCGCCACATCCGCCAGAAACATCCCTACTCCGGTGCTTGGGGACCCCGCGAGAAACAACTCGTCCTCCGTTCTTGGGACGCCCGCTTGGGGCTCCGCTCCCACCCCGACACGTCCCCCGCCGGCGGCCGCCCAACAGGTACGGAGGGGGGGCTGCATCCAGGTGGTGGGGACCCTCCCACCCCCCAAATCTGGGCGATGGCCCCTTTCAGTAGCGCCGTGCCCCTTTAAATGTGGCCACGCCCCCTTTATTGTGGCCCCCTTGTGAATGTGCAACCCCCCCCCAGAGCTGGGCCATGGCCCCTTTAAGTAGGCCATGGCCCCTTTAAGTAGAGCCACGCCCCTTTAGATGTGGCCACGCCCCCTTTCGTGTGCAGTCCTCATTAATGTGGGTCTCCTTTAAGCGGAGCCACGCCCCTTTAGGCATGACCACGCCTCCTTTAATGTGGGCAACCCTTTACATAGGGCCCCCTACAGCTAAGCCACGCCCCCTTTATATGTCACCACGCCCCCTTTACATGCGGCCACACCCCTTTCACTGTGGCCCCGCCCCTTCAGTGTGGGTCCCGTGAGGCGGGCCACGCCCCTTTTAACCTGAGCCACGCCTCCTTTAAATGTGGGCACCACCCCCTTTACGACAGGCCACGCCCCCTCTCCTGGTGGGCCCCACCTTTTTCACCTGCAGCCCCACCCCTTTTAAATCCCCCCCAGGCCCCTTTAAGATAAGCTCCCCACCAGTCTGGCAGGCCCCGCCCACTCCCGCAGGCCACACCCACCTGCCCTCAGCCACGCCCCCACTTCCTCACATTGGCTCTTTCCTGGCTGGCCCCGCCTCTTTCACCAGGCCCCGCCCACCTCGCGGTTGGGCTCCACCCCCCCCCCCAGCGTGTCCCCACCGTGGTCCCAATGCCCCTCTCCTGTCCCCCATGTCCCCAAGGTGTCCCCAATGGAACCCCCCCCATGTCCCCAAGGTGTCCCCCTGTCCCCAAGGTGTCCCCAATACAACCCCCCCCATGTCCCCCAAGCTGTCCCTAATGCCCCCATCCCATCCCGCCATGTCCCCAAGGTGTCCCCAATGGAACCCCCCCATGTCCCCAAGGTGTCCCCCTGTCCCCAAGGTGTTCCCAATACAACCCCCCCATGTCCCCAAGCTGTCCCTAATGCCCCCATCCCATCCCGCCATGTCCCCAAGGTGTCCCCAATGTCCCTGTCCCATCCCTGCATGTCCCCAATATATCCCCCCATTCCCTCAGTGCCCCCAAATGTGTCCCCAATACCTACCCTCATGTCCCCAAGTTGTCCCCAGTGTCCTTGCCCTATTCCCTCATGTCCCCAAGATGTCCCCAATTTCCCTGTCCCCTCCCTGCGCATCCCCAAGGTGTCCCCAATATATCCCCCCACATTCCCACAGTGTCCCCCTGTCCCCAATACAACCCCTGTGTCCCCAAGGTGTCCCCAAGACCCCCAAGGTGTCCCCAATACATGCCCTCATGTCCCCAAGTTTCCCCAAGGTGTCCCCAATGTCCCTGTCCTTACACATCCCCGAGGTGTCCCCAATACATGCCCCCACCTTCCCAAAGTGTCCTCAAGGTGTCCCCTTGTCCCCAAGGTGTCCCCCAAACCCCCCTCCCCACGCTGAGGTTGCTGTCCCCATCTGTCCCCCCCCCCTCCACAGGCTCCCCGTCCCCAGCCCGTCCCCGCCGCCGGGGCTGTCCCCGTCCCCCGTCCCCACGAGGTGGGAAAGCGTCCCCCTCGGGGGTGACGGTGACGAGGGGACGTCCCGGGGGGGACTCGCTGCGGGGGTGGCTCCGGGCCGAGCTGCTGCTGGACCTGGAAGCCGGAGGGAACCGACTGCGATGCCTCCTCTGCGCCCGCGCGCTGCCATCGCTGCACCTTGGGGACATCCGCCGCCACGCGCTGGCCGCCCACCCCGCCACCCTCCGCCTGGGGCCCGCCGAGCGCGGGGCGCTGCTGCGCGCCTGCCGGGGACGGGGACAGCGGCAGAGGGACGGCCCCAACGGTGAGAGGGTGACGGGGGCAACGGGGACGCTGGGGGTAAATGGGGACATTGGGGGTGCGGGGACATGGGGACGCTGGGGGTAAATGGGGGACATTGGGGGTGCGGGGACATGGGGACGCTGGGGGTAAATGGGGACATTGGGGGTGCGGGGACATGGGGATGCTGGGGGTAAATGGGGACATTGGGGGTGCGGGGACGCTGGGGGTAAATGGGGACATTGGGGGTGTGGGGACATGGGGACGCTGGGGGTAAATGGGGACATTGGGGGTGCGGGGACATGGGGACGCTGGGGGTAAATGGGGACATTGGGGGTGCGGGGACATGGGGACGCTGGGGGTAAATGGGGACATTGGGGTGCGGGGACATGGGGACGCTGGGGGTAAATGGGGACATTGGGGTGCGGGGACATGGGGTAAATGGGGGACATTGGGGGTGCGGGGACATGGGGACGCTGGGGGTAAATGGGGACATTGGGGTGCGGGGACATGGGGATAAATGGGGACATTGGGGGTGCGGGGACATGGGGACGCTGGGGGTAAATGGGGACATTGGGGGTGCGGGGACATGGGGACGCTGGGGGTAAATGGGGACATTGGGGGGGGGGGGGACATGGGGACGCTGGGGGTAAATGGGGACATTGGGGGTGCGGGGACATGGGGACGCTGGGAGCACTGGGGGGTGCGGGGACATGGGGTAAATGGGGACATTGGGGGTGCGGGGACATGGGGACGCTGGGGGTAAATGGGGACATTGGGGGTGCGGGGACATGGGGACGCTGGGGGTAAATGGGGACATTGGGGGTGCGGGGACATGGGGACGCTGGGGGTAAATGGGGACATTGGGGGTAAATGGGGACATTGGGGGTGCGGGGACATGGGGACGCTGGGGGTAAATGGGGACATTGGGGGTGCGGGGACATGGGGACGCTGGGGGTAAATGGGGACATTGGGGGTAAATGGGGACATTGGGGGTGCAGGGACATGGGGACGCTGGGGGTGCGGGGACATGGGGGTAAATGGGGACATTGGGGGTGTGGGGACATAGGGGTAAATGGGGACATTGGGGGTGCGGGGACATGGGGGTAAATGGGGACATTGGGGGTGTGGGGACATGGGGACGCTGGGGGTAAAAGGGGACATTGGGGGTGCGGGGACATGGGGACGCTGGGGGTAAATGGGGACATTGGGGGTGTGGGGACATGGGGTAAATGGGGACATTGGGGGTGCAGGGACATGGGGACGCTGGGGGTAAATGGGGACATTGGGGGTGCGGGGACATGGGGACGCTGGGGGTAAATGGGGACATTGGGGGTGCGGGGACATGAGGACGCTGGGGGTAAATGGGGACATTGGGGGTGCGGGGACATGAGGACGCTGGGGGTAAATGGGGACATTGGGGGTGTGGGGACATGGGGACACTGGGAGCACTGGGGGGTGTGGGGACATGGGGTAAATGGGGGCACTGCGTGGTGTGGGGACGTGGGGGTAAATGGGGGCACTGCGGGGTGTGGGGACGTGGGGGTAAATGGGGACACTGGGGCGTTTGGGGACATGAGGCCACGGTGGGGGCCGAGTGCCCCCCCCCCGGGGCCACACTTGGGGACGGGGGGGGGACACACAGGACTGTCCCCGCTGTCCCCAGCCCCAGCGCCCCCCAGCCCCCCCAAGGAGGAGGATGAAGCAGCCGAGGCCGAAGCAGCTGCCGCGGGGAGGGGAGGGGAGGAGGAAGAAAAAGGGGGGGGGCCCCCCCCGGGGGGCTGTGGCCCCCGCAGCCCCCCCCCTCTTCTCCCTGCACCCCGGGGCTCCCCCTGCCTGCACCGCCTGAGCCCCCGGGGGGGGGGGACATGGGGACAGAGGGGACACGGGGGACAGGGACACCCCCTCCCCTTCAGAGCCACGTTCCGCCCCCTCCCAGTATCACCAGTGCCCCCCCCCGCCCCCCCAGAGGTGGCACCTATGGGTGCCTTCAACGGTGTCCCCACTCCCCACAGCATCACCGCTGTCGTCCCCCCCCGGTGTCACCCTATTTATGTGTCACTCCCCCCACCTTTTTTTTTTTTGTACGTGACGCCCCTCAATAAACCTGTTCCTGGAGGCCCCGTGGAGCGACGCGGGGGGGACGACACATTGGGGGGGGGACACATGGGGACATTTTGGGGGGGGGGGGGGGGGGACGACACCGGCACAAAGCGGGGGGGACACGGAGGCGTCCGTCGCGGTGTTTTATTGATGCCGCATCCCCGCAGGTGGATGGAAGGGGTTGGGGGGGGGGGGGGGGTGTTCCCATGTATGTGTCCCCCCCCCGAGATTTTGGGGGACGATGGGACTGAGGGGGGGGGGGGTGCAGTGCGGTTTGGGGGGAGCTGAGCCCCCCCTCAAAGGGGCTTTGCCCCCCTCCCTCCCCCCCCATTTACAGCAGTTACAGACATTTCACCTCAGTTAACGTTAAAAAAAATAAAAGGGGGAGTGGGAAGGGGGGGTTTTGGGGTGCAGTCCCCCCCGAGGGGAGCAGGAGGGGGGGTTTTGGGGTGCAGCCCCCCCCGGGAGGAGCAGGAGGGGGGGTTTTTAGGGTGCAGCCCCCCCCCCCCCCAGTAGCCCCATAGCAGAGGCCAAGTCCAAGGCTTGGGGGGGGTGGAGTAAGGACAGACGGACGCCACTGTGAGAGATGGGGGAGGGTGTACGAGCTTGGGGGGTGTTGTTTGGGGGTGGGGGGTGATGAGCTCGGGGGGGGGGGCACCCCGATAATTCCCCGCCGCCCCCCCGGGATTTTATTCCGGCTTCTTCTTGGCCAGACCCGGGAGCTTCGCCTGGATCCTACAGGGAGAGGGAGAAAGGTGAGGGGGGGGGGGCGTGGAAAAAGGGGATTTTGGGAAGGAAGGGGGGGGCCCACACCAATATTGGGGGGTCCCCAGGGGTTTGGGGGGGGGGGGCAGGGATTTTTTTGGGGGGGGGGCCCTTCAGGACTTACTTGGCCACGAGGTCCTTGGTCTGACGGCGGGCAATGCCCACGTAGTGATCAATCTGCACCTGGGGGGGGGGGGGAAGAGGAGGAGTTTAGGGGGGTTTAGGGGGTGCCCCCCTCATTTTGGGGATGCCCCCCTCATTTTGGGGGTGCCCCCCTTACTTTTAAGGGGGGGCCCCTTAATTTTAGAGCTCACCTTGTACTTCTCGTAGAGGGGCGGGAGGGTGAAGGCCAACAGCTCGGCTGCGAGAAAAAAGGAGGGGGGGGCTCAGCATCACTTTGGGGGGGCCAATCCCCCCCCCCCGGGGTTATTTTTTGGGGGGTTCTTTTACGGGGGGGGGTGGGCAAAGCTCAGTTCTTACCAAGGATGAGGAGGGTGATGCCGTTGAAGACGGCTCCCACGGAGGTCAGCAGCCACATCACCACCGCCAGCTTTGGGGGGGGGGGGGAGAGATAAGAGGAGGGTTTTTTGGGGGGGTCCCAGGGAGGGGAGGGGGGAAGGAGAGGAGGAGGAGGAGGGGAAGGGGGGGGAGGAAGGCTTCT
>JAGGDV010000106.1:0-13888 GCA_017639485.1 Pluvialis apricaria
GTGGATTAACGCCGCATTCGCCAGATGCCTCTTCCTCGGCTGAAAGCAAAAAGAAAAAACCCACGAAAGAAACCACACACCAAAATTCCCTCAGTCAGCATCGCATCGATCATCACAGCCAACCCACAGGGGCCGTGGCATCCCCCTCACCTGCTCTCCACGGACGCCACAGTCCGACGTTGCGGCGCTCAGTCCTGGCGGCACCTAAAGAGACACACTAAAGTACCCTGGCACTCGCAGTAACTCACCAGCCCCACGCTCCTCCTCTCTACAACCCACCTCACCTCAAACGCTCCTCCAAGTCCAAAGGCAGCCCGCACAGCGCATGCAAACCACAAGGGAAACGCGTCCCTGAGCTACCACGCAATACTTTGCTACTAGACACCAACCCCGACCACAACCCCCTCACCTGCTCCTCCCGCTCGTCAGCACGCGCCGGCGCCCCGCTGACTTCTCCACAGCACATGCAAAAACACCAGCAGAACACCACGCGCCGAGACACCGCCCAAAACCTCAGCCCCTGCGCGCCGATTCTCGTCTCCCACCCCTTCCCCGTGACAGCTCACCGGCCCATCCTCCGCCACTACGGGTCGCCACCTTCAGCCTTGCACACCACCTGGAAACACCAAACACGCTTAGAACTTCACCAACAAGACAACACCCCCAACAACTAACACCACCACCGATCGCGGCTCACCTCGACCACGTCAGCCCCGCTGCCCTGATGCCACAGCGCTCGTCGCTCCCACCCTTCCCATGGAAACACAAACATACCCTCAGGGACTCGTCGCACGGCCACCGCTCCCGGCTTCCCTCTAACACCGCCCACCGACCCACCTTCCGACGGCGCTCCGCTCTCCCACATCACACCACACCGCTCGTCAACCTGCCACAGAAAAAAAACAATACAAAAGACATCACCTCCAGGCAGAGCGACACCTTCACAATGCCAAAAGGATCTGTCCGTTGACAAGTGCCACTCAGAGTCCAACCACAGCCTGCCGGAACTACAGCCCACTAATTTTACCCTCCATACAACGCCGTCCCAATGTCTGCTGCTGAAAACACCCATCAGCACAACGAGCTCCCTCAGCAGAAGCTGTGGCTTATATACCCCAGGCCCCGCCCACCACCCCTCCCACAATCCCTGAGGAAAGGGGCAGGACTTACCACCAGAACAGATAAAGGCCACCACAGGAGCAGGAGGTGTTTTTGTCATCAGCTTTAAATTTACAGCCTGTGAGTAACCAAACAGAAAAAGTCACCCTTACAGGAAAAAAAAACAATATCTGCGCTTTAAGGGTGACTACAGTGATTGCAGCAGCAATGTGACTGGGTAAGTAATTTGACTTAATTGATCTGGTGTGTAGATAGGAAGAAATAGAAATCACACTATGCTCGATAAAAAAAAAAAACTAGTTCCTTAAATTCTGATCATAACATTGTTATTTCATTTATGTGCTTTAGTTGCCTTTCAAACAAAATACACCCGGAAAAACTACTGCGACCACCAATCACAGCTCACCTCGAACACATCAGCCCCGCTGCCCTGATCCCACACCGCACATCGCTGCTACTAGACACTACCCCGACCACAACTCCCTCACCTACTCCTCCCACTCGTCAGCACACGCCAGCACCCCGCAGACTTCTCCACAGCATATGCAAAAACACCAGCAGAACACCACGCGCCGAGACACCGCCCAAAACCTCAGCCCCTGCATGCCGATTCTCGTCTCCCGCCCCTTCCCCGTGACAGCTCACCGGCCCATCCTCCGCCACTACGGGTCGCTACCTTCAGCCTTGCACACCACCTGGAAACACCAAACACGCTTAGAACTTCACCAACAAGACAACACCCCAACAACTAACGCCACCACCGATCACGGCTCACCTCGACCACGTCAGCCCCGCTGCCCTGATGCCACAGCGCTCGTCGCTGCCACCCTTCCCACGGAAACACAAACATACACCCAGGGACTCGTCGCACGGCCACCGCTCCCGGCTTCCCTCTAACACCGCCCACCGACCCACCTTCCGACGGCGCTCCGCTCTCCCATGTCACACCGTACTGTTCGTCAACCTGCCGCAGAAAAGAAAAACACAAAAGACATGACCTCCAGGCAGAGCGACACCTTCACAATACCAGAAGGATCTGTCCATTGACAAATACCACCCAGAGACCAACCACAGCCTGCCGGAAATACAGCCCACTAATTTTACCCTCCATACGACGCCGTCCCAATGTCTCGGAGACGCAAGTGCCGCCCCTGCCGCTCAACAGCCCCCTCCCACCTAGCGTCGCAGAGCAGCGCGGTACCTGTACGCTCTTACCGCTAACCCCCCTTCACCCCGGACTCCGCACCCACCCCCCTCCCCGGGCAGGGCAGCTCTGGCCAAAACGCACACGTCCACAGACCCACGCTACACAGAACACTAAGAACAACGCGCCTCCAAGACGACAGAAAACTCCCAGCGACAACGACGACACCACAGCCCGAGACGGCATCGAGCGAGACGACATGCCAGTCCGCAGCGGGGATGCGAGGTGGCTCAACGCAAAACCCAGAGAAGGTGCGGAACAACATGGCCCGCCACAGCAAGCTGCTCGCCAACCGCAGAAGACGCCTGTGCAGGTAGCCTGCCTTTGAGACCTAAGAGCGGAACGACGCGGGGCACAAGACCCACGCCATGAAAACATTCCAACATTCGGCCAGAATGGGAAGGACAGAGGGCAAGGATGGGGGAGGGGGCAACGGGATTGGGGAAAGGGGGAAGAAGTAAACGAGGTACAAAGGACGAAGGGAAAGGAAGGGGAAAGAGCGAAACAGGACATAGGACAGGGGAAAAAGGGGGAAAGGGGGGGCATGACAGTGGGAGAAGAAAGGGCACAGGGGGTTGGGGGGTTATAAGGGGTAATGGGGAACAGGGGAGGTAGAACAATGGGGGAAAGGGGGGACACTGGACAGAGGGAAAGAAAGGAAAAGGGGCGATGGGGTGGAAGAAAGGGAAAGGAAAGCGGGGACATGGGGTGGGGGCACAAACAGAAAGGGGGAAAGGCGGGTTGGGAGGGAAGAACGCGGGAAGGGGGGATGAGTAGGACAGGAAAGAAAGGGGAGACTGGGGAAGACAGGGAAAAAGGGGGAAAACCGGGAAAGGGGACAGGGACGGGTGAAGGGGAAATACAATGAGCCGTCCCATCACCTGAAATAAACTATGCTTTATGTCCCCTCTTCTTTCCTTAGAAATACAGAAACTCCATACACACAGATGCATACAAGATGGTAATCCAAACCCCTGCTTGATAATCTCACCATCAGTCCTACAAAGAGAAATTATATCAGCAACTTACACTGTATACAGCAATGTCAGTGAAACAAAATCCCAAGTTTCCATTTTCAGTAAAGTCAGGAATTCATCAAAATGGAATGAAGGAAAAAAAAACATATCAATTAACTCCTCTCCCTCGAGGCTTCCCGGAGGCACAGTGGCTCACACGTGCGGCCGACAGAGGCACCGACGTCCCGGCGCTGTGAGCTGGTGGTGCGTGCTGTCAGGGATGGCTGAGAGGGATCCTTCCTCGCTGTGGGGACCATCCGTTCCTCGCTGGAGGCAGCTGCCTGTGGAACCCCCTTCTTTTCGCTCCTCAACCAACTCCAGCAGGCAGGCATGCCCAGGCAGCCTGCAACCCCTGGCACAGCAGGGCCAGCCCCATCCTCAGCCCCACTGGCTGCACCCCAGGCTGCCCAGCCCCATCCCCACCTGCAGGCTCTTTAAGCCCTTGGCCCAGCCCCACCATCACCTCACTGGTCCCACCTGGGCTGCCCCAGCCCACAGCTGGAGCCTGTGCAGAGCAGGGGCCATTGCCACAACACCTCACCCCCTCCCCTGTACCTGTCCCCAGCCACGAGCTCTGCACCCAGGGGACGCAAACACATCTGGGGCACAGAGGAGGCAGGAAAAGTTGATACGTTAACGTAAATAGGAAATCCTGGCACTGAGTTGGCTACAAGGCTCAGTGCCCGTCACGGTTCAGGACAGATCGGCTACTGGGGACGTCAGGCACCCCAGATGGGACCGACAGATGCTCCCCTCAACCCCTCTTCAAAGAGAAAGGGGCAGAGGAGAGAAAGAGAGACTTATCAGTTCAAAAAAAAACTAAACTACTTTAATGAAATACTAATAATAAAATAAAAATAAGCAGTGAGAAATATACAAAACCCTATCAAGCTCCCAGGATGAGAGTCACGACACTGGCTGGCACTGGGGCAGTCCCAGGCTGGACTCGGTGATGGACGGGAACTGGATTCCGGGTCTGGATTCAGGATCGGGACCAAAGGCAGATGGACAGACTGAGTCCACCTCAGACGTCGGCCATTGAAGGAAGAGAGGGGCTGACCCTTTGATCCCTCAGCTTTTATCCTGAGCATGAGGCAGATGGGATGGAATACCCCGTTGGTCAGTTTTGGGTCCCCTGTCCTGTCTGCTCCTCCCCACAGCTGGGACCCATTACGCTTTTCCGCTGCCGACTCTCCAACGTGGCAAATAAAAAAGTTGGTTGGCCGTGGGTGTTACAGCAATAAGGATAAGCAAGAGCCTCTCTGCATCCCATGCCTGGGCATCAGCTCTAAACATCGGTGTGATCACTCTGAGAGAGCGAACATTGGCTGCACAGTGTGCTGTTAATTTCAGTAGGAGGAAGAGACCCAGCTAGAAGTGAAGGTACTGAACCAAATTGGTCCTGTTTTACCAAAACCAGGACACTGCCCAAATGCAGCAGGACAGAGGGAGAAAAGGCAAGAGAAAAGCAGGAAGAAGGACACAGAGAAGCGGTGTGGGACAGGGAGCCAGGAAACAGGACACTGCGAACAAGAGAGGGGCAAGGAGTGGGACAGCCACATAGAGAGAGGAGAACGGAGAGACTGCACACAAAACAAGGGACAGATATGGAGGAACAAAGAAGAGCGACAGGGAACAGGGCAGAGGGCAAAGGAACCAGCAGGACAAGAAGATGGAGACAAGACAAGGGGCGGGGAAAAAGTCTACAGTGACGGAAGGAAAAGAAACATGAGCAAGAAATTAAAAACAGAAACAGGGAGCCGCACAGAGGGAGACACTGAAAGAAAATTCCAAAAAGAATACTGTACAAGAAACATAGGCAGGTAGTAACAAATAGGGACAGGGAGATGTCAAAAGACAGTGGAAAACAGTGACTGGGTGCAGGACAGAGAGGGAAGAAGTGGGAATTACAGACAGGGAGACGGCTAGAGGGAAACACGGACAGAAAATTTTGAAAGCAATGGGATACAAGAATCATACACCAGAATTAAAACCTAGGTAAGCAGAGCTGCATAGAGGGAGATGTAGGAAGACAGTTTCAAAAGCAATGGACTAAGAGAAACACAAGCAAGAAATTAAGCTTAGGTTGGGGAGACAAAAGGAAAGGTAGCAAGAAAATTTAAAAAGCAACGGCGTTCAAGAAATATATGCAAGAATTAAAGAGAAAGTAATGGCGAGGCAGAGAGTTAGTTTCGAAAGCGATGGGGTATGAGAAACATAGTTTTCAATTAAGAAATAGGGACAGGGAACCCAATAGAAGTAATCTGTAGTGGGTTGACCTTGGCTAGCCGCCGGGGGCCCCTCAAGCTGCTCGACTGCTCCCCCTCCTCAACCAGAGAGGGCGAGAAAATAAAGCAAAACTTTTTGTAGGTCGAGACAAGGACAAAGAGATCACTCAGCAATTACTGTCACAGGCAAACCACACTCAACTTGTGGAAATTAATTTACCTTCTTGTCAATCAAAGAGTGACACATAAGAACAAATCTAAAAAAACACCTTCCTGCCACCCCTCTTTTTTTCCTGGGCTGCTCTTCACTCCTGACTTCTCTACATCCCACCCCTGACCAACGCAGGGGGACACGGCACGGGTCAGTTCATCTCACTTTGTCTCTGCGGCTCCTTCCTCCTCATTCTCTTTTTCTGCTCTGGTTTGGGGTCCCTCCCATGGGGCCACGGGTCCTGCCAGGAGCCTGCTCCAGCACAGGCTCTTGGCTTCCTTGGGGCACAGCCACCTGATTCGGCCTCGGGTCCCCCACGGGCTGCAGGGGCACGTCTGCTCCACCCTGGACCTCCACGGGCTGCAGGGGGACAGCCTGCCTCGCCATTGTCTTCTCCCCAGGCTGCAGGAGAACCTCTGCTCTGCTTCCTACCAGCACTGCCAATGGGCTCAGCTTTGACCAGTGGCAGATCCGTCTCGGAGCTGGAACTGGCTGTGCCCAACATGGGACCAACACCCGCTGTCTTCTCACGGAACCCACCCCTGCAGCGCCTGCCCCGGCTAGCAACACCTCGCCGGGCAAACCCAATACAACAGCCATCAGCTACAAGGTGGAGAAGCGGGGTTGAAAAATAGGCAGAGGGAGCCACAGGGGGAAAAAAAACCCAAACAATATAACAGCGATGGGCTAAAGGGCAGGAAGGAGAAAGCAACCAGGGAACCAGACAGAGAGATGGAAAAAAAACCAAAAATGAGCAATGGGCCACACGCAGAGAGGCAGGAATTAAAAAAGGGAAAAGTGAGGCAGACAGAGATAAACTGAGACATACCGAAAAACCTCGATGAGCTGAAGGGGATAGACAGAGGAATTAAAGAATAGGGACAGGGAGCCAAACAGAGAGAGAATGATAAATGCAAAAATGGGCTATGGGAAACATCTTTTTATATTCTAAAATCCTTTATATAACAGAGTAGATAAAGGTTTTTATTTTGAAACCCTCCTATATATATAAATGAATATTATTTTTCAATATATATAAAAAGGAAAGATTTTTCTCTATTTCAGTGCCTCACACCCATATTTACAGGTTTTATTTTTTAATTCCCCCATGAATTGTCTGATGTTTTTGGCCTGTGAACCCCCCATGCCCCACTCACCTGCTCCTCTGCCACATCACCACCCCCCCCCCAGTGATCTTTGGGTGCTCCAAGTGACATCATCACACAGCCCTTTTTATTCCCCTGAAAAAAGGCACAAAGTTGCCGCACCCAGGGCTGCCCCTTCCCCTCGCGGCGCTCAGCCCCTGGCAGCTGAACCTGGGCAGGGGAGGGGGGGCTACCGAGCGTCGCCAGACCCGGACAGCGAGACACCTGAAACACAAAGAGCCCCAATTATATTTCAGCAGATTAACAAATAGCACAGAAGAAAGCAGAGGAATTCCCTCACACTGAGTGACGGGAGAGCAGCTCAACCGCAGGAGGACTCCAGGGAACCAGCTCCGCGCAAAGTACAGCGCAGCCTTTAAAAGCCAGAGCAACAGGAACTCTGCTGGTCAGTATTCACACTCACCGGTGCCGATCTGAAAACCGCCCTGGCACGACAGGACACCCTTGGGCTGCCCTGGGGAACGCCGCCTCCCATCCGCACGGCGCTGCCGCGGGGCCATCGCCCTGCCAGGCCGCTGCACGGGGCTGGGCCGTGACCGCCATCGACGCCACAGAGCCTCGACAGTGACAGCCCTCACGCCGCTGCTGCCGCCCACCGTGCTGGGTCGATAGAGCCGAAAGGGCAGGGTAACACTCTGAAGAATGCAATGAACAAGAAGGAACAAAGTTCAGTCATTCAATTGATGCAGAAAAGGTGTGCCTATGTTTAAATACACCAAATAAAAGTACTTGTACTATAAATGTATTTGACTTTCCTTTGGCATTAGTTGAACTTGCACAGCTGTCAGTCAATACCATTAAACTATCCATCTCCAAAATACACAGTTATAATTTGACTGGGGTTTTTTTGTGTGCTACACAATTAGGAGGGTCACAAAGGTCACGGGACTCCATTCCCCCTGACACCCTCAGGGCACGCTCAGACCACCATCCCCCCTGCCCCGGGGCCCCCTGTTCAAAAGGACCAGCCGCCCCCCAGGAAAGCTGACCTGAAGCCCCAGAGGAGGAGCCGGCACCCAAAAACAACAACCAGAGCCTCAGAAAAGAAGCTGGCCTGGGGAAAATTAGACCCAGAGCCCCAGAAGTGCAGTTGGCACCCAGACAAGCCAACCCAGAGCTCCAACGGAAGAGACAGCCCTCGGAAAAGCCAACCTCAAGCCCCAGTGAAAGAACCAGCCCGTGGAAGAGCCAACACAAAGCTCCCAAGGATGAGCCAGCCCCACAAAAGCCAACCCAGAGCCTTCAAGAAAGAGCTAGGCCCCAGAAAAGCCAACCTGAAGCCCCAGAGGACTAGCCAGGACTTGGAAAAGCTGACCTGGACCCCCAAAGGAGGAGCCAGCCCCCAAACCCAGAGCCCCAAAGGTGGAGCCAGGACCTGGAAGAGCTGACCCATAGCCCCAGGGGACGAGCTGGCCCTTGGAAAAGCTGACAAAGAGCCTCAGAGGAGGAGCCTGTCCCCAAAAAAAGCCGACCCAGAGGCCGAAAGTCCTCCGTGGCACTTGAAAATCCACAGCATCGTAATGACTGATCTGCCCCAAAGGAACCGACGGCTCCGAGGTCTGTGATGCTGCTCCTCGGACCTCAATGCCTCGACCATTTCTAGAGACTTGCCACAAGGTGCCTGCAATAACAATGCGAAAACCCTAGCTGCGTTACTGGCTTACCTCACGATCCAACTGTGATCTGTCTGACTCCAACTCACGTGCACACAAACCTCAGTTACTTTAACCCTCTACACCGGCTCTACAATGCCATACAATAGAACCAAACATTGAGCCAGGCAGTGCACATGCAAATATAACGCCATACAACGAAACACACTCTTAGATCACCGACAAGACAAAACATGGTACAGCATGCTGCAATTCAAGACAAAACTCAAGACAGCATGGTGCTGCCTCGTGTCTTACTACATCAGACCCAACTGGCATTCAGACCTGCGTACTGTAATACAGAGATCCGGTTAGTTTATGCTACATCTCTTGTGGCTTCATGTAGTCATAACTCCATTCAGCTGCACAGAGACTGGAACAGAACAGACCTCATCGACACCCAAATCCAATCTGCCCCAGGGGCACAAAACCCGCTCTCTGTTTCCAGCCCCAAACCGCCTCTCCCTCTCCGCTTCCTCACTCCCTCGGCAGCCCCCCACACAGTGGAGCGTGGCCCCCCCCCACAGCCCGGCACCCCCGGGGCCCACAGCCAGCCCTGGGAAGCACTGGGCACCTGCGGAGGGCCCGGCCTCAACGTGCTGCGGGGCAGCACCATCCCGGCCCGGCCCGGCCCGGGCGCCGCTTCGTTATCGCCTTTTCAGGCTTCAGTTCTCCGGCACCACCAACACCGCCCCCCCCACACACACACATCCCGAACCACTCTCCGGCACCACCACCCACCCCGCCTCTGACCCTGCAGTACCCCCCTCAGGCCCCCCGTTCCCCCAGATCCCCTCAAGGCCCCCGCTCAGCGGCCCCCGCCGCCATCACCCCTCAGGGCCCTCTACAGCCCCCCGCCACGCTGCCCACCGCCCCCCCCCACACACACACCTCCACGCGGGGCTGCTGCCTCACCACGTCCTCGCGGCGGGCCCGGGGGCCGGGCTGGCCCAGCCCGGCGCAACATAGGACCCGCCCTCCGGGCCCCGCTCCCCCTTCGAGCCGGGCGCCATTTTCCCCACGCGCCCTCTGCTGCCGGAGCGGCCCGGCCCGCCCACGCCGCGCGCCCATTGGCCGCCGCGCGCACCCCCCCCACCCCCCTCCGCCCACCCCGCGCCCCGGGGACTGCGGGGAAACCGCTCCGTGGGAAACACAGCGCGGCCTTGACAGTTCCGGAGTGACGGGAACTCTGCCGGTCAGCGCCCACACTCACCGGGGCCGCTCCGAACGCCGCCCGGCGCGACGGGACACCCTCGGGCTGCCCCGGGGAACGCCGCCTCCCGATCAGTGCGATGATGCCAATCAGTTCGGAAATTATACAATCTTAAGGGTTTTTTTAAGTTTCATTCACCGTAGAAATGGCAGGAGTGGGGGCAGGGAAAGGGGAGAAGAGGGACAGAGAGAAAGGGGGTACAGACAATGAGAAACAAGGGACAGACAGGGGAAAAGACAGACAGATGGGGGGGACAGACAGACAGAGAAGGGCGACAGAGAAGGGGGACAGACAGACGGGACAGAGAAGGGGGACAGACAGACTGAGAGAGAAGGGGGACAGAGAGACAGACAGACAAGGGGGACAGACAGAGGGGACAGAGAATGGGGACAGACAGACAGGGGGACACAGATATGGGAACAGACAGACAGACAGAGAAGGGGGAACGAGAAGGGGGACAGACAGAAAGACAGATAGAGAAGTGGGACAGACAGACAAATGGGACAGAGAAGTAGGAAAAACAGACAGACAGAGAACGGGCACAGAGAGAGGGGACAGAGAAGGGGGAGAGACAGACAGAGAAGGACAGAGAAGGGGGAAGGGGAAGAGGGAGAGACAGAGAAGGGGGACGGACAGACAGACAGACAGAGAAGGGACAGACAAAGACAGAAGGGGGACGGACAGACACGCAGAAAAGGGGGACAGACAAACAGACAGAGAAGGGGGACAGACAGGCAGAGAAGGGGGACAGACAGGCAGACACACACACACACAGAAGGGAGACAGACAGAAAGACAGAGAAGGGGGACAGACAGACGGTGGGACAGAGAAGGGAGACAGACAGACAGAGAAGGGGGACAGAGAGTGGAGACAGACAGACAGACAGAGAAGGAGGACGGAAAGACAGACAGTGGGGACAGGCAGACAGAGAAGGGGGACAGAAAGACATACAGATAAGGGGGACAGAAAGACAGACGGGGGACAGAGAAAGGGAACAGACAGACAGAGAAGGGGGACAGAGAAAGGGGACAGACAAACAGAGAAAGGGGACAGACAGACAGATGGGACAGAGAAGGGGGACAGACAGACAGACAGAGAAGGCGGAAAGACAGGCAGACCTAGAAGGGGAAAAACAGACAGACAGAGAAGGAGGACGGAAAGACCGACAGTGGGGACGGAAAAGGAGGACAGGCAGACAGAGAAGGGGGACAGAGAATAGGGACAGACAGACAGAGAAGGGGGACAGACGGACAGACAGAGAATGGGGACAGAGAATGGCACAGACAGACAGACAGAAACCGGGGACACAGACAGACAGACAGAAAAGGGGCACAGACAGACAAGAGGGAGGGACAGACAGACAGAAAACGGGGACAGACAGACAGAGAACGGGGACAGACAGACAGACAAGGGGGACAGACAGACAGACAGAAGGGGGACAGACAGACAGACAGAAGGGGGACAGACAGACAGATAGACAAGGGGGACAGACAGACAGAAAAGGGGGACAGAGAAGGGGGACAGACAGACAGAGAAGGGGGACAGAGAAGGGGGACAGAGAAGGGGGACAGAGAAGGGGGACAGACAGACAGACGGGACAGACAAGGAGGGCAGAGAAGGGGGACAGACAGACAGCGAAGGGGGACAGAGAAGGGGGACAGACAGACAGACAGAGAACGGGGAAAGACAGACAGAAAGACGGGACAGAGAAGGGGCACAGACAGAGAGGACAGAGAAGAGGGATTCAGACAGCGGGGACAGAGAAAGGGGACAGACAGACAGACACAGAAGGGGGACAGACAGACAGACAGGCAGAGAAGGGGGACAGACAGACAGGCAGAGAAGGGGGACAGACAGACAGGCAGACACACACAGAAGGGAGACAGACAGAAAGACAGAGAAGGGAGACAGAGAAGGGGGACAGACAGACAGTGGGACAGAGAAGGGGGACAGACAGACAGACAAGGGGGACAGACAGAAAGACAGAGAACGGGGACAGACAGAGAGAGAACGGGGACAGACAGAGAAGGTACACAGACAGACAGACAGATAGATAACGGTGAAAGAGAAGTGGGACAGACAGACAGAGAAAATGAACAGACAGACGGGGGACAGAGAAGGAGGACAGAAAGACAGCGAAGGGGGACAGAAAGAGAGAGGGGACAGAGAAGGGTGACGGACAGACAGACAGAGAATGGGGACAGATAGACATACAGACAGATAAGGGTGACAGAGAAGGGGGACAGACAGACATACAGAGAAGGGGGAAACAGAAAGACGGTGGGACAGAGAAGGGGGACAGAAAGACAGAGAAAGGGGACAGACAGACCGAGAAGGTGGACAGAGAAGGGGGACAGACAGACAGACAGACAGAGAATGGGGACAGACAGACAGAGAAGGTGAACAGACAGACAGGGGGATAGAGAAGGGGGACAGACAGACAGAAAGCGAAGGGGGACAGACAGAATGAAACAGAAGGGGGACAGACAGACAGACGGACGGAACAGAGAAGGGGGACAGACAGACAGACAAGGGGGACGGACAGACAGTGGGGACAGAAAGGGGGGACAGACAGAGGGGACAGAGAAGGGGGAGAGAAAGACAGAGACAGGGGACAGAAAAAAGGGATAGACAGACAGACGGGGGGACAGAGAACGGGGACAGACAGACTGACAGAGAAGGCAGACAGAGAAGGGGGACAGACAGACAGACAAGGGGGAGAGACAGACAGAGAAGGGGGACAGACAGACAGAGAAGGCGGACAGAGAAGGGGGACAGACAGACAGACAAGGGGGAGAGACAGACAGAGAAGGGGGACAGACAGACAGAGAAGGGGGACAGACAGACAGAGAAGGGGGACAGACAGACAGAGAAGGGGGACAGACAAGGGGGACAGACAGACAGACAGAATAGGGGACAGACAGACAGAAAGGGGAGACCTAGAAGGGGGACAGACAGACGGTGGGACAGAGAAAGGGGACAGACAGACTGACAGAGAAGGCAGACAGAGAAGGGGGACAGACAGAGAAGGGGGAAGGACAGACAGACAGACGGGACAGAGAAGGGGGACAGATAGACCGAGAAGGGGGACAGACAGAAAGACTGAGAAGGGGGACAAACAGACAGAGAAGGGGGATAGAGAAGGGGGAAAGACAGACAGAGGGGACAGAGAAGGGGGACGGACACAGAGACAGAGAAGGGGGACAGAAAGACAGAGAGGGGGGACAGACAGACAGAGAACGGGGAAAGACACACAGAGAAGGGGGACAGAGAAGCGGAACAGACAGACAGAGAAGGTGAACAGACAGACAGGGGGATAGAGAAGGTGAACAGACAGACAGGGGGATAGAGAAGGGGGACAGACAGAAAGAAACAGAAGGGGGACAGACAGACAGACGGACGGAACAGAGAAGGGGGACAGACAGACAGAGAAGGGGGACGGAGAGACATACAGTGGGGACAGAAAAGGGGGACAGACAGACAGAGAAGGGGGACAGACAGACAGACAGAGAAGGGGGACAGAGAGAATGACACAGAAGGGGGACAGACCGACACACAGAGAACGGGGAAAGACAGACAGACGGGACAGAGAAGGGGGACAGACAGACATAGAAGAGGGACAGAGGAGGGGGACAGAGAGAACGACAGACAGAGAAGGGGGACAGAGAGTGGAGACAGACAGACAGACAGAGAAGGAGGACGGAAAGACAGACAGTGGGGACAGGCAGACAGAGAAGGGGGACAGAAAGACATACAGATAAGGGGGACAGAAAGACAGACGGGGGACAGAGAAAGGGAACAGACAGACAGAGAAGGGGGACAGAGAAAGGGGACAGACAAACAGAGAAAGGGGACAGACAGACAGATGGGACAGAGAAGGGGGACAGACAGACAGACAGAGAAGGCGGAAAGACAGGCAGACCTAGAAGGGGAAAAACAGACAGACAGAGAAGGAGGACGGAAAGACCGACAGTGGGGACAGAAAAGGAGGACAGGCAGACAGAGAAGGGGGACAGAGAATAGGGACAGACAGAGAAGGGGGACAGACGGACAGACAGAGAATGGGGGACAGAGAATGG
>CM030045.1:0-20624 GCA_017639485.1 Pluvialis apricaria
GTCCCTGTAGCTTAATGACAAAGCATAGCACTGAAGATGCTAAGATGTTACCACACGTACCCAGAGACAAAAGACTTAGTCCTAACCTTACCGTTAATTCTCGCTAAACATATACATGCAAGTATCTGCGTCCCAGTGTAAATGCCCTTAGTCTCTTAATAAGACAAAAGGAGCGGGTATCAGGCACACGCACTGTCGTAGCCCAAGACACCTTGCTTAGCCACACCCCCACGGGCACTCAGCAGTAATTAACATTAAGCAATAAGCGTAAGCTTGACTTAGTTATAGCGATTCCTACAGGGTTGGTAAATCTTGTGCCAGCCACCGCGGTCATACAAGAGACCCAAATTAACTGTATGCGGCGTAAAGAGTGGTGTCATGCTATCTTAGAGGCTAAGATCAAAACGCAACTGAGCTGTCATAAGCCCAAGATGCCCCTAAGACCAACCTTAAAACGATCTTAGTGCCCCACGACTTATTAAACCCCACGAAAGCTAAGGCCCAAACTGGGATTAGATACCCCACTATGCCTAGCCCTAAATCCTGATGCTTACTCTACCAAAGCATCCGCCTGAGAACTACGAGCGCAAACGCTTAAAACTCTAAGGACTTGGCGGTGCCCCAAACCCACCTAGAGGAGCCTGTTCTATAATCGATACCCCACGATACACCCGACCATTCCTTGCCAGAGCAGCCTATATACCGCCGTCGCCAGCTCACCTCTTTTGAAAGCACAGCAGTGAGCACAATAGCCCAAACCCGCTAATAAGACAGGTCGAGGTATAGCCTATGGAATGGGAGAAATGGGCTACATTTTCTAGCATAGAAGACCCCCCCACGGAAGGGGGCGTGAAATCGCCCCCAAAAGGCGGATTTAGCAGTAAAGCAGGATAATAATGCCTACTTTAAGTTGGCCCTGAGGCACGTACATACCGCCCGTCACCCTCCTCATAAGCTACTTACTCCTATACCCTAATACACCATCCAGCTGAAGATGAGGTAAGTCGTAACAAGGTAAGTGTACCGGAAGGTGTACTTAGCATACCAAGACGTAGCTACAACACAAAGCATTCAGCTTACACCTGAAAGATATCTGACATCTACCAGATCGTCTTGAAGCCTACCCTAGCCCGACCACACCACAACAAAAAAACTTAAAAATCCATGCTAATAACAAACTAAAACATTCTTCAAACTTAGTATAGGCGATAGAAAAGACACTCGGCGCGATAGCAATTCGTACCGTAAGGGAAAGATGAAATAATAATGAAAACCCAAGCAGTAAACAGCAAAGATAAGCCCTTGTACCTTTTGCATCATGATCTAGCAAGAACAACCAAGCAAAATGAACTTAAGCTTGCCCCCCCGAAACCCGAGCGAGCTACTTGCAAGCAGCTACTTATGAGCGAACCCGTCTCTGTTGCAAAAGAGTGGGACGACTTGCTAGTAGAGGTGAAAAGCCAACCGAGCTGGGTGATAGCTGGTTGCCTGTGAGACGAATATAAGTTCCCTCTTGATCGCCCTCCCCGGATGCCAACTCAGCCCTCATGTGACAAGTCAAGAGCAATTTAAAGGAGGTACAGCTCCTTTAAAAAAGAACACAATCTCCCCTAGAGGATAACTACCAACTCCCTCAACTCAAAACTGTAGGCCTTCAAGCAGCCACCAACAAAGAATGCGTCAAAGCTCCGCACACAAAAATATGAACACAGCATGAATCCCTTCCCCCTAACAGGCTAACCTATATCCAATAGGAGAATCAATGCTAGAATGAGTAACTAGGGGCTTCTCCCCTCTCAAGCGCGAGCTTACATCCACATATTATTAACAGACAACTAATACCTAAACTACAACAAGATTAAGATATTACACTCCTCTGTTACTCCAACCCAGGAGCGCCTAACTAGAACGATTAAAATCTGTAAAAGGAACTAGGCAAACCCAGGGCCCGACTGTTTACCAAAAACATAGCCTTCAGCTATTCAAGTATTGAAGGTGATGCCTGCCCGGTGACATAACGTTTAACGGCCGCGGTATCCTAACCGTGCGAAGGTAGCGCAATCAATTGTCCCATAAATCGAGACTTGTATGAATGGCTAAACGAGGTCCTAACTGTCTCTTACAGATAATCAGTGAAATTGATCTTCCTGTGCAAAAGCAGGAATAAACCCATAAGACGAGAAGACCCTGTGGAACTTCAAAATCAGCGGCCACCACTCACCAAACCTAAACCTACCAGGCCTATCACTGACAAACGCTGGCTCGCATTTTTTGGTTGGGGCGACCTTGGAGAAAAAAAGAACCTCCAAAAACAAGACCACACCTCTTAACCAAGAGCAACACCTCAACGTACTAATAGTACCCAGATCCAATACAATTGATCAATGAACTAAGCTACCCCAGGGATAACAGCGCAATCTCCTCCAAGAGCCCCCATCGACGAGGAGGTTTACGACCTCGATGTTGGATCAGGACATCCTAATGGTGCAGCCGCTATTAAGGGTTCGTTTGTTCAACGATTAACAGTCCTACGTGATCTGAGTTCAGACCGGAGCAATCCAGGTCGGTTTCTATCTATGACAAACTCTTCCTAGTACGAAAGGACCGGAAAAGTAGGGCCAATACTACAAGCACGCCCTCCCCAAAGTAATGAACCCAACTGAATTACTAAAAGGCCATCTCACTCAAATCCTAGAAAAGGATCGCTAGTGTGGCAGAGCCCGGCAAATGCAAAAGGCTTAAGCCCTTTACGCAGAGGTTCAAGTCCTCTCCCTAGCTCCCTCATGATACGAGCCCCAACCCTAACATATCTCATAATAGCCTTATCTTATGCTGTCCCCATCCTACTTGCAGTAGCCTTCCTGACCCTAGTAGAACGAAAAGTCCTGAGCTATATACAAGCTCGAAAGGGCCCAAACGTCGTAGGACCCTTTGGACTACTTCAACCAGTTGCAGATGGAATTAAACTGTTTACCAAAGAACCAATCCGTCCTTCCACTTCCTCTCCATTCCTCTTCATCATAACCCCTATACTAGCTCTTCTACTAGCACTCACCATCTGAATTCCACTCCCCCTCCCCTTCCCACTCACCGATTTAAATCTGGGCCTCCTCTTCCTACTAGCCATATCAAGCCTAGCTGTATATTCAATCCTATGATCAGGCTGGGCTTCAAACTCAAAATATGCCTTAATTGGCGCTCTACGAGCAGTCGCACAGACCATCTCTTACGAAGTAACACTAGCCATCATCCTCCTCTCCGTAATTATATTAAGCGGAAACTATACCTTAAACACCCTCTCCACCACCCAAGAGCCACTATACTTAATCTTCTCCTCTTGACCTCTCGCCATAATATGATACATCTCAACCCTTGCCGAAACAAATCGCGCCCCATTCGACCTTACAGAAGGTGAATCTGAACTAGTATCAGGCTTCAACGTAGAGTACGCCGCAGGACCATTCGCCCTATTCTTCCTAGCTGAATATGCAAACATCATACTCATGAACACATTAACTTCCATCCTATTTCTTAACCCAAGCTCTTTACACCTACCCCAAGAATTATTCCCAATAGTCCTGGCAACAAAAATCTTACTGCTCTCCTCGGGGTTCCTATGAATCCGCGCCTCTTACCCACGATTCCGATACGACCAACTCATACACCTCCTCTGAAAAAACTTCCTACCCCTAACACTAGCACTATGCCTATGACACACCAGCATACCAATTTGCTATGCAGGCCTACCCCCTTACTTAAGGAAATGTGCCTGAACATAAAGGGTCACTATGATAAAGTGAACATAGAGGTATACCAGCCCTCTCATTTCCTAAGAAAGGCTTAGAAAAGTAGGAATCGAACCTACACAAAAGAGATCAAAACTCTCCATACTTCCTTTATATTATTTCCTAGTAGGGTCAGCTAACAAAGCTATCGGGCCCATACCCCGAAAATGATGGTTTAACCCCTTCCCCTACTAATGAATCCACATGCAAAACTAATCTCCACAATAAGCTTGCTTCTAGGAACAACCATTACAATCTCAAGCAACCATTGAATAATAGCCTGAACCGGGCTAGAAATTAATACCCTTGCTATCATTCCTCTCATCTCAAAATCCCACCATCCTCGAGCCATCGAAGCATCAATCAAATACTTCTTAGTCCAAGCAACTGCATCAGCTCTAGTCCTTTTCTCGAGCATAATCAACGCATGATTTACCGGACAGTGAGATATCACCCAATTAACCCATCCAACAGCATGCCTACTCCTGACAACAGCAATTGCAATAAAACTAGGACTAGTACCCTTCCACTTCTGATTTCCGGAAGTACTTCAAGGCTCCTCCCTAATCACTGCCCTCCTACTATCCACAATAATAAAATTCCCCCCAATCACCATCCTCTTCATAACATCCCACTCCCTAAACCCAGCCCTACTCACCACCATAGCTATCGCTTCAGCAGCCCTAGGTGGCTGAATAGGACTAAACCAGACACAAATCCGAAAAATCCTCGCCTTTTCATCCATCTCCCACCTAGGTTGAATAGCCATCATCCTCACCTATAACCCAAAGCTAACACTAATAACCTTCTACCTATACTCACTAATAACCACTACCGTATTCCTCGCCCTCAACACAATCAAAGTTACAAGCCTATCAACAATAATAACCTCATGGACAAAAACCCCACCGCTAAACGCAACCCTAATGCTGACCTTACTCTCACTAGCAGGCCTCCCCCCACTCACAGGCTTTCTGCCAAAATGACTCATTATCCAAGAACTTACTAAACAAGAAATAACCACAGCAGCCATAATTATCACTATCCTGTCACTACTCGGATTATTCTTCTACCTTCGCCTCGCATACTACTCAACCATCACACTTCCCCCAAACTCCACAAACTACATAAAGCAATGACATGTCAATAAACCAACAAACACCCCAATCGCCATCCTCGCATCCCTATCAATCTCACTCCTACCCCTCTCACCTATAATCTTAACCACTATCTAGAAACTTAGGATAGCCTAAACCGAAGGCCTTCAAAGCCTTAAACAAGAGTTAAACTCTCTTAGTTTCTGCTAAGACCCGCAGGACATTAACCTGCATCTCCTGAATGCAACCCAGACGCTTTAATTAAGCTAGGACCTTCCCTAGACAGATGGGCCTCGATCCCATAAAATTCTAGTTAACAGCTAGATGCCCAAACCAACAGGCTTCCGTCTAACCAGACCCTGGTACACTCTCAATGTACATCAATGAGCTTGCAACTCAACATGAATTTCACTACAGAGTCGATAAGAAGAGGAATTTAACCCCTGTAAAAAGGACTACAGCCTAACGCTTTAACACTCAGCCATCTTACCTGTGACCTTCATCAACCGATGACTATTCTCAACCAACCACAAAGACATTGGCACCCTATACCTAATCTTCGGCGCATGAGCCGGTATAGTCGGCACCGCCCTTAGCTTACTCATCCGTGCAGAACTTGGCCAACCAGGTACCCTACTAGGAGACGACCAAATCTACAATGTAATTGTTACTGCCCATGCTTTCGTAATAATCTTCTTCATAGTTATACCAATCATGATTGGAGGCTTCGGAAACTGACTAGTACCACTCATAATTGGTGCCCCCGACATAGCATTTCCCCGCATAAACAACATGAGCTTCTGACTACTCCCCCCATCATTCCTACTTCTCCTTGCCTCCTCCACAGTAGAAGCCGGAGCAGGCACAGGATGAACCGTATACCCCCCTCTAGCTGGCAACCTAGCTCACGCCGGAGCCTCAGTAGACCTGGCCATTTTTTCCCTCCATCTAGCAGGTGTATCCTCAATCCTAGGTGCAATCAACTTCATTACAACCGCCATCAACATAAAACCCCCTGCCCTATCACAATACCAAACTCCCCTATTTGTATGGTCCGTCCTCATCACTGCCGTCCTACTGCTCCTTTCACTCCCAGTTCTTGCCGCTGGCATCACCATGCTACTAACAGACCGAAACCTAAACACTACATTCTTCGACCCTGCCGGAGGCGGAGACCCAGTCCTATATCAACACCTCTTCTGATTCTTCGGCCACCCAGAAGTCTACATTCTAATCCTCCCAGGCTTTGGAATCATCTCACACGTAGTAACATACTACGCAGGTAAAAAAGAACCATTCGGCTACATAGGAATAGTATGGGCCATACTATCAATTGGATTCCTAGGCTTCATTGTCTGAGCTCACCACATATTCACTGTAGGAATAGACGTAGACACCCGAGCATACTTTACATCCGCCACCATAATCATTGCCATCCCCACAGGCATCAAAGTATTCAGCTGACTCGCAACACTACATGGCGGGACAATTAAATGGGACCCCCCAATACTCTGAGCTTTAGGCTTCATCTTCCTCTTCACAATCGGAGGCCTTACAGGCATTGTCCTGGCAAACTCTTCACTAGACATCGCCCTACACGATACATACTACGTAGTTGCTCACTTCCACTACGTTCTTTCAATGGGAGCTGTCTTTGCCATTCTAGCAGGATTCACTCACTGATTCCCCCTATTTACAGGATATACCTTACACCACACATGAGCCAAAGCTCACTTCGGAGTTATATTCACCGGCGTAAACCTAACCTTCTTCCCACAGCACTTCCTAGGCCTAGCCGGTATACCACGACGATATTCAGACTATCCAGACGCATACACCCTATGAAACACCATATCCTCCATTGGCTCACTAATCTCAATAACAGCTGTAATCATGCTAATATTTATCATTTGAGAAGCCTTCGCATCAAAACGAAAAGTCCTACAACCAGAACTAACCGCCACCAACATCGAATGAATCCACGGCTGCCCACCTCCCTACCACACCTTCGAAGAACCAGCTTTCGTCCAAGTACAAGAAAGGAAGGAGTCGAACCCTCATATGCTGGTTTCAAGCCAACCGCATCAAACCACTCATGCTTCTTTCTCATGAGACGTTAGTAAACCCATTACATAGCCTTGTCAAGTCTAAATCACAGGTGAAAATCCTGTACATCTCATATGGCCAACCACTCACAATTCGGATTTCAAGACGCTTCCTCTCCAATCATAGAAGAGCTCATCGAATTTCATGACCACGCTCTTATAGTTGCACTAGCCATCTGCAGCTTAGTCTTATACCTCCTAGCACTCATACTAATAGAAAAACTATCCTCAAACACCGTAGACGCACAAGAAGTTGAACTTATCTGAACAATCCTGCCTGCTATCGTCCTCATCCTACTTGCCCTACCCTCACTGCAAATTCTATATATAATAGACGAAATTGACGAGCCCGACCTAACCCTAAAAGCCATCGGCCATCAATGATACTGAACCTACGAATACACAGACTTTAAAGACCTGACATTCGACTCATACATGATCCCTACAACAGATCTCTCACCAGGACACTTCCGACTCCTGGAAGTTGACCATCGAGTTGTCGTCCCCATAGAATCCCCCATCCGCATCATCGTAACCGCCGGAGATGTACTTCACTCTTGAGCAGTCCCATCCCTCGGAGTAAAAACTGACGCCATCCCCGGACGACTAAACCAAACCTCATTCATCACCACACGACCAGGAATCTTCTACGGCCAATGCTCAGAAATCTGCGGAGCCAACCACAGCTACATACCAATCGTAGTAGAATCTACCCCCCTTACCCACTTCGAGAGCTGATCCTCACTACTATCCTCCTAATCATTAAGAAGCTATGTATCAGCACTAGCCTTTTAAGCTAGAGAAAGAGGACGCCCACCTCCTCCTTAATGATATGCCACAGCTCAACCCAAACCCATGATTCTTCATCATACTACTATCATGATTAGCCTTCTCTCTTGTTATACAACCCAAACTACTATCATTCACCCACACCAATCCCCCCTCCAACAAAATCCTCACAACCACTAAAACTACCTCCTGAACCTGACCATGAACCTAAGCTTCTTCGACCAATTCACAAGCCCATGCCTCCTGGGAATCCCACTAATCCTACTCTCAGTACTATTCCCCGCTCTCCTATTCCCCTCCCCAGATAACCGATGAATCACCAACCGACTCTCCACCCTCCAATTATGACTTTTTCACCTCATCACTAAACAACTAATAACACCACTAAACAAGAAAGGCCACAAATGAGCCCTAATCCTAACATCACTAATAACATTTCTCCTCACAATTAACCTACTCGGTCTACTGCCCTATACCTTCACCCCAACCACCCAACTATCAATAAACATAGCACTAGCCTTCCCCCTCTGACTTGCCACCTTACTCACAGGCTTACGAAACCAGCCCTCAGCCTCCCTCGGCCACCTACTACCAGAAGGTACTCCCACCCCACTGATCCCTGCCCTAATTATAATTGAAACTACTAGCCTACTTATTCGTCCATTAGCCCTAGGAGTCCGCCTCACAGCAAACCTCACAGCAGGCCATCTCCTCATTCAACTAATCTCAACTGCCACAATAGCCCTACTCCCAATCATCCCAGCCGTATCCATCCTAACTGCACTAATCCTATTCCTCTTAACAATCCTAGAAGTAGCTGTTGCCATAATCCAAGCCTACGTCTTTGTCCTCTTACTAAGCCTATACTTACAAGAAAACATCTAATGGCCCACCAAGCACACTCATACCACATAGTAGACCCAAGCCCTTGACCTATCTTCGGAGCAGCAGCCGCCTTACTCACTACATCAGGCCTCATCATATGGTTTCATTACAACTCTACCAAACTACTAACACTAGGCTTACTATCCATAGGCCTAGTAATACTTCAATGATGACGTGACATCGTACGAGAAAGCACATTCCAAGGACATCACACACCCACCGTACAAAAAGGTTTACGATACGGAATAATCCTATTCATCACATCAGAAGCCTTCTTCTTCCTAGGCTTCTTCTGAGCATTCTTCCACTCCAGCCTGGTACCCACTCCCGAACTAGGAGGACAATGACCCCCAACAGGAATCAAACCCCTTAACCCCCTAGAAGTCCCCCTACTAAACACAGCTATCCTACTAGCCTCCGGCGTCACCGTAACATGAGCGCATCACAGCATTACAGAAGGCAACCGAAAACAAGCAATCCATGCATTGACATTAACAATCCTACTAGGATTTTACTTCACAGCACTCCAAGCAACCGAATACTACGAAGCCCCATTCTCAATCGCCGATGGAGTATATGGCTCAACCTTCTTTGTTGCTACAGGATTCCATGGACTCCATGTAATCATCGGATCCTCCTTCTTATCAGTCTGCCTACTCCGCCTAATTAAATATCACTTCACATCTAACCACCACTTTGGATTTGAAGCAGCAGCCTGATACTGACACTTCGTAGACGTCATCTGATTATTCCTCTACATAACCATCTACTGATGAGGATCCTGCTCTTCTAGTATAATAATTACAATTGACTTCCAATCTCTAAAATCTGGTAAAACCCCAGAGAAGAGCAATCAACATAATCACATTTATACTCACACTATCACTCGCCCTAAGCATTATCCTAACCACACTAAACTTCTGACTAGCCCAAATAAACCCAGACTCAGAAAAACTTTCCCCATACGAATGTGGCTTCGACCCACTCGGATCTGCCCGACTCCCCTTCTCAATCCGATTCTTCCTCAGTAGCCATCCTATTCCTACTATTCGACCTAGAAATCGCACTCCTACTCCCCCTACCATGGGCTATCCAACTTCAATCACCCATCACCACACTAATCTGAGCCACCACCATCATCATCTTGCTCACATTAGGGCTAATCTACGAATGAACACAAGGAGGCCTAGAATGAGCAGAATAAAAAGAGTTAGTCTAACGAACAAAGACAGTTGATTTCGGCTCAACAAATCATAGTCCAACCCTATGACTCTTTCTATGTCACTCCTACACCTAAGCTTTTATTCAGCCTTTACCCTAAGCAGCCTAGGGTTAGCATTCCATCGAACCCACCTAATCTCTGCCCTATTATGCCTAGAAAGCATAATATTATCCATATACACCGCCCTATCAATCTGACCAGTAGAAAATCAAGCAACATCTTTCACCTTAATACCAGTACTCATACTGGCATTCTCGGCCTGCGAAGCTGGCACAGGCCTGGCAATACTAGTAGCTTCCACACGAACCCACGGCTCCGACCACCTACACAACCTAAATCTCCTACAATGTTAAAAATCCTACTCCCAACAATCATACTCCTCCCAACAGCCCTCCTCTCCCCCCAAAAATTCCTGTGAACAAGCACCACCTCCCACAGCCTCCTAATCGCCCTCATCAGCCTGCACTGACTCACCCCCACCTATTACCCCCACAAAAACCTAACTCAATGAACGGGCATCGACCAAATTTCATCCCCCCTGCTAACCTTATCCTGCTGGTTACTCCCCCTCATAATCATCGCAAGCCAAAATCACCTACAACATGAACCCCCAACACGAAAACGAATCTTTATTGTATCACTAATCATAATTCAACCATTTATCATTCTAGCCTTCTCAACCACAGAACTAATACTATTCTACATCTCATTTGAAGCAACCCTAATCCCAACGCTCATCCTAATCACACGATGAGGAAACCAACCAGAACGACTGAGCGCCGGAATTTACCTACTATTCTACACCTTAATCAGCTCTCTCCCATTACTAGTTACCATCCTCCACCTTCACACACAAACCGGCACCCTCCATCTCACAATACTAGAACTAACCCACCCCACACTAACAAACTCCTGAACTAGCCTCCTATCCAGCCTAGCCCTACTTATAGCATTCATAGTAAAAGCACCTTTATACGGACTTCATCTATGACTCCCCAAAGCCCATGTCGAAGCTCCAATCGCAGGATCCATATTACTAGCCGCACTCCTCTTAAAACTAGGAGGCTACGGCATCATACGAATCACCATACTAATAAACCCCCTCCCAAACAACCTACACTACCCATTCCTTGCCCTAGCCCTATGAGGCGCACTCATAACCAGCTCAATCTGCCTACGCCAAACTGACCTAAAATCACTCATCGCCTACTCCTCCGTAAGCCATATAGGTTTAGTAATTGCTGCAAGCATAATCCAAACTCACTGATCATTTTCAGGCGCAATAATCTTAATAATCTCCCACGGACTAACCTCCTCAATACTATTCTGCCTAGCCAACACAAACTACGAACGCACACACAGCCGAATCCTCCTCCTAACACGAGGACTACAACCTCTCCTACCCCTAATATCCACTTGATGATTACTAGCCAACTTAACAAACATAGCACTCCCCCCAACTACAAACCTAATAGCAGAACTAACCATCATAGTCGCACTATTCAACTGATCCACCTTCACAATCATCCTAACCGGACTAGCAACCTTCCTAACCGCTTCATATACCCTATACATGCTCCTAATAACCCAACGAGGAGTACTACCAACCCATATCACATCCATTCAAAATTCCAACACTCGTGAGCACCTATTAATGACCCTCCACATCACTCCTCTACTGCTTCTAATCCTAAAACCACAACTAATCTCAGGAGCCCTCTCATGCAGGTATAGTTTAACACAAAACATTAGACTGTGATTCTAAAAACAGAAGTTAAACCCTTCTTACCTACCGAGGGGCGGTTCAACCAACAAGAACTGCTAATTCTTGCATCTGAGTCTAAAACCTCAGCCCCCTTACTTTTAAAGGATAATAGCAATCCACTGGTCTTAGGAGCCACCCATCTTGGTGCAAATCCAAGTAAAAGTAGTGGAAATCACACTACTCCTCAACACCTCAATACTTCTCACCTTAGCAATCATTATCACACCAATCCTACTCCCCCTTATCTCAAAAAATCTCCAAAACTCCCCAACCATTACCACCCGCGCCGTCAAAACAGCTTTCCTAACCAGCCTAGTACCAATAACCATCTTCATGCACTCCAACGCAGAAAGCATTATCTCCCACTGAGAATGAAAATTCATTATGAACTTCAAAATCCCAATCAGCTTTAAACTAGACCAATACTCCATAATATTCTTCCCCATTGCACTATTCGTAACATGATCAATCCTCCAATTTGCAACATGATACATAACCTCAGAACCCTACATCACAAAATTCTTCTCCTATCTCTTAATATTTCTAATCGCCATACTAACACTAACCATCGCCAACAATATATTCCTACTATTCATCGGCTGAGAAGGAGTTGGAATCATATCCTTCCTGCTAATTGGCTGATGACAAGGACGTGCAGAGGCTAACACAGCTGCACTTCAAGCCGTACTCTACAACCGAATCGGAGATATTGGCCTTATCCTTAGCATAGCATGACTTGCCTCAACCCTAAACACATGAGAAATCCAACAGACCTTCTCCGCCACCCAAACCCCCACACTCCCCCTACTAGGCCTCATTCTAGCTGCCACTGGCAAATCAGCCCAATTTGGCCTCCACCCCTGATTGCCCGCCGCAATAGAAGGCCCAACCCCAGTTTCCGCCCTACTTCACTCCAGCACCATAGTGGTTGCCGGAATCTTCCTACTCATCCGCACTCATCCCATATTCACAAACAACCAAACTGCCCTCACCACATGCCTATGCCTAGGTGCCCTATCCACACTGTTCGCTGCTACATGCGCCCTTACACAAAATGACATCAAAAAAATCATTGCTTTCTCTACATCTAGCCAGCTAGGACTTATAATAGTCACCATCGGACTAAACCTCCCCCAACTAGCCTTCCTACACATCTCAACACATGCCTTCTTTAAAGCCATACTATTCCTCTGCTCTGGATCAATCATTCACAACCTCAACGGAGAACAAGACATTCGAAAGATAGGGGGCCTACAAAAAATACTTCCCACAACCACCTCCTGCCTGACTATCGGCAACCTAGCCCTAATAGGAACCCCCTTCCTAGCAGGGTTCTACTCAAAGGACCTAATCATCGAAAACCTAAACACCTCCTACCTAAACACCTGAGCACTCGCCCTAACCCTCTTAGCCACATCATTCACTGCAACCTACACTTTACGCATGACACTAATAGTCCAAACAGGATTTACCCGCATAATAACACTTATGCCCGTAAATGAAAACAACCAAACAATCACCAACCCAATCACACGTCTCGCCCTAGGCAGCATCACAGCAGGACTACTCATCACATCTTACATCCCCCCAACAAAAACACCCCCAATAACTATACCAACCATCACAAAAACCGCAGCCATTATCGTCACAGCTCTAGGCATCATCCTAGCACTAGAACTATCAAACATAACCCACACACTAACCCAACCAAAACAAAACACCCTCACAAACTTTTCCATTTCCCTAGGCTACTTCAACGCCTTATCCCATCGTCTCAACTCCACAAAACTATTAAACAGCGGACAAAAACTAGCCTCCCACCTAATTGACTTATCCTGATACAAAAAAATAGGCCCAGAAGGACTCGCCGACCTCCAACTAATAGCATCCAAAACCTCCACTACCCTTCACACAGGACTAATCAAAACCTATCTAGGATCATTCGCCCTATCCATCCTCATTATCATTCTATCAATATAGCCACAAACCAATGGCCCCAAACATTCGAAAATCCCACCCCCTCCTCAAAATACTTAACAACTCCGTAATCGACCTCCCCACTCCCTCAAATATCTCTGCCTGATGAAATTTTGGTTCCCTATTAGGCATCTGTTTGATCACACAAATCCTAACAGGACTGCTACTAGCCATACACTACACTGCAGACACAACCCTCGCCTTTTCTTCCGTCGCCCACACATGCCGAAATGTACAGTATGGCTGACTACTTCGCAACCTACACGCAAACGGCGCATCATTTTTCTTCATCTGCATCTACCTCCACATCGGACGAGGATTTTACTATGGCTCCTACCTAAACAAAGAGACCTGAAACACTGGAGTAATCCTCCTTCTGACCCTAATAGCAACTGCCTTCGTAGGCTATGTCCTACCATGAGGTCAAATATCCTTCTGAGGCGCCACAGTCATCACCAACCTATTCTCAGCTATCCCCTACATCGGCCAAACCCTAGTAGAATGAGCATGAGGCGGATTCTCAGTAGACAACCCCACACTAACCCGATTCTTCGCCCTACACTTCCTCCTCCCATTCGTAATTGCAGGCCTTACCCTAATCCACCTTACCTTCCTCCACGAATCCGGCTCAAACAACCCCCTAGGAATTGTATCAAACTGTGACAAAATTCCATTCCACCCCTACTTCTCACTAAAGGACATCCTAGGCTTTATTCTTATACTATTCCCACTAATAACCCTAGCCATATTCTCCCCCAACCTGCTAGGAGACCCAGAAAACTTCACACCAGCAAACCCCCTAGTTACACCCCCACATATTAAGCCAGAATGATACTTCCTATTTGCATACGCTATTCTACGCTCAATTCCCAACAAACTAGGAGGAGTACTAGCCCTAGCTGCCTCCGTACTAGTACTCTTTCTAGCCCCACTCCTACACAAATCCAAACAGCGTACGATAGCATTCCGCCCCATTTCACAACTCCTATTCTGAGCCCTAGTCGCTAACCTACTTATCCTAACCTGAGTAGGCAGCCAGCCAGTAGAACACCCCTTCATTATCATTGGCCAACTAGCCTCCCTCACCTACTTCACCATCCTCCTACTTCTCTTTCCCGCTATCGGAGCCCTAGAAAACAAAATACTCAACTACTAAATACTCTAATAGTTTATACAAAACATTGGTCTTGTAAACCAAAGATTGAAGATTACACCCCTTCTTAGAGTTCTACCTTATAACCCCAATCAGAAAAAGAGGACTTAAACCTCCATCTCCAGCTCCCAAAGCTGGTATTTTACACTAAACTATTCTCTGATCTACTCCCCCCTAAACCGCTCGAATCGCTCCACGAGACAACCCACGCACCAGTTCCAACACAACGAACAGCGTAAGCAACAACCCTCACCCCGCCACCAAGAACATACCTACCCCATGCGAATAAAACATAGCCACCCCCCCAAAATCCAACCGAACAAAAAACATACCCCCACTATCAACAGTAACAACCCCGGACTTTCAGCACCCAACCGACCCAACAACTAACCCCACAACAAGCACCAAAACAAAACTAACACCATAACCCACAACCCGTCAATCCCCCCAAGCCTCCGGAAATGGGTCCGCCGCCAAAGCAACAGAGTAAACAAAAACCACCAACATTCCCCCCAAATAAACCATAAATAACACCAGAGATACAAAGGAAACCCCCAAACTTAACAACCATCCGCACCCCGCAACAGAAGCTAACACTAAACCAACTACCCCATAATAAGGAGATGGATTAGACGCGACCGCCAGAGCTCCCAGCACAAAACATAGCCCCAAAAAAAGAACAAAATAGGTCATAGCAATTCTTGCTTGGCTTTTCTCCAAGGCCTATGGCTTGAAAAGCCATCGTTGATGATCTCAACTACAAGAACAGCACAACAACCATAACTGCCACCCTCTAATCTTTCCCCCCCCCCCTCCCCCCCATAAGCATGTGACTCCTGTACGGAGCGCATTCTTATGTGCCAATGCATTGATTTATTTGCCACATATACATATTAATGTATGTACTGAGTTCTTTAACTGTTTAATATGATATATAAGTCAGGAGTACATGTATCCCGTAGGTATAGTAAATGTAATGGACACTAATACAGTCTAGTTTAGGCTGGCATAGTTTCTTATTCTTACCATTTCTCTGTCAGGGAATGTTCTATGTCATGGATTGTGGAGTGGTTGATTATGTTTGTACCCAAACCATCATAATGGTAGGTTTTACATAGTTCTTATAATAATGGTACGGCAGTGCTTGAATGCTCACTATGATTGGTCCCGCCCATGCCTGCAATATTTCTAGGGGTACATAAAGCAGGTGTTAGGTGATTTATTAGTCGGATACCTCACGAGAAATCAGCAACCCGGTGTATGAAAGATCCTACGTTACTAGCTTCAGGCCCATTCTTTCCCCCTACACCCTAGCCCAACTTGCTCTTTTGTACCTCTGGTTCCTCTGTCAGGGCCATAACTTGGCTATTCCCTTGAACTTGCACTTCACTGAGACATCTGGTTCGCTATCTGTTATCATTTTCGTCCGTGATCGCGGCATCTAGGAGCTTTGGTACCTCTGGTTCTTTCTTTTTTTGGGGCGTCTTCAGGCAGCCCTTCCAGTGCACCGAGGTAAATACAATCTAAGACCTGGGCATCACATGGGTTGCGTCCTGTCCTAGTCCTCAGGGATAACTGAATGAGACGGTTGAAGTATTTGGGGAATCATATCATCACTGATGCACTTTGTTTTACATCTGGTTATGGAATATCCACAGACTCTTATTTATGCTGCTATTTTGTGAATGCTTGATAGACATAATTTCTTACTTTTACACTTCCTCTAACTTTCTAAGCAACACTAGTAAATTTTCCTTTAAAAATTCACTTCGTTTTTCGTCACGAATTTTATTTTTTTCATCACGAATTTTATACACACCATTTTTACATGTCAACGACACTGGAGTTACATTAATAAAACACCCTTTTATTTTTTTCCATTTTTTTTATCCACCTTACCTTCCTCCACGAATCCGGCTCAAACAACCCCCTAGGAATTGTATCAAACTGTGACAAAATTCCATTCCACCCCTACTTCTCACTAAAGGACATCCTAGGCTTTATTCTTATACTATTCCCACTAATAACCCTAGCCATATTCTCCCCCAACCTGCTAGGAGACCCAGAAAACTTCACACCAGCAAACCCCCTAGTTACACCCCCACATATTAAGCCAGAATGATACTTCCTATTTGCATACGCTATTCTACGCTCAATTCCCAACAAACTAGGAGGAGTACTAGCCCTAGCTGCCTCCGTACTAGTACTCTTTCTAGCCCCACTCCTACACAAATCCAAACAGCGTACGATAGCATTCCGCCCCATTTCACAACTCCTATTCTGAGCCCTAGTCGCTAACCTACTTATCCTAACCTGAGTAGGCAGCCAGCCAGTAGAACACCCCTTCATTATCATTGGCCAACTAGCCTCCCTCACCTACTTCACCATCCTCCTACTTCTCTTTCCCGCTATCGGAGCCCTAGAAAACAAAATACTCAACTACTAAATACTCTAATAGTTTATACAAAACATTGGTCTTGTAAACCAAAGATTGAAGATTACACCCCTTCTTAGAGTTCTACCTTATAACCCCAATCAGAAAAAGAGGACTTAAACCTCCATCTCCAGCTCCCAAAGCTGGTATTTTACACTAAACTATTCTCTGATCTACTCCCCCCTAAACCGCTCGAATCGCTCCACGAGACAACCCACGCACCAGTTCCAACACAACGAACAGCGTAAGCAACAACCCTCACCCCGCCACCAAGAACATACCTACCCCATGCGAATAAAACATAGCCACCCCCCCAAAATCCAACCGAACAAAAAACATACCCCCACTATCAACAGTAACAACCCCGGACTTTCAGCACCCAACCGACCCAACAACTAACCCCACAACAAGCACCAAAACAAAACTAACACCATAACCCACAACCCGTCAATCCCCCCAAGCCTCCGGAAATGGGTCCGCCGCCAAAGCAACAGAGTAAACAAAAACCACCAACATTCCCCCCAAATAAACCATAAATAACACCAGAGATACAAAGGAAACCCCCAAACTTAACAACCATCCGCACCCCGCAACAGAAGCTAACACTAAACCAACTACCCCATAATAAGGAGATGGATTAGACGCGACCGCCAGAGCTCCCAGCACAAAACATAGCCCCAAAAAAAGAACAAAATAGGTCATAGCAATTCTTGCTTGGCTTTTCTCCAAGGCCTATGGCTTGAAAAGCCATCGTTGATGATCTCAACTACAAGAACAGCACAACAACCATAACTGCCACCCTCTAATCTTTCCCCCCCCCCCCTCCCCCCCATAAGCATGTGACTCCTGTACGGAGCGCATCTATGTATATTGACACATTAATTTATTTACCCCATATACATATAATGCATGTACTAAGTTCCCTACTATTCAAATATGACATAACCTTATCCATCACATATCTCCCACAAGTACAATGGACATAATGGACAGCAGGACAATCTCCTTTAAACAGGATACACTTTTATTTCACTCTATTCTCCCACAGGGAATGCTTAATGTCATGGACAACGGAATAACTCCTAGAACTGTACCCAAACCATTACAATGGTAGGCTTTACATAATCCTTATAATAATGGTACGGCAGTGCTTGAATGCTCACTATGATTGGTCCCGCCCATGCCTGCAATATTTCTAGGGGTACATAAAGCAGGTGTTAGGTGATTTATTAGTCGGATACCTCACGAGAAATCAGCAACCCGGTGTATGAAAGATCCTACGTTACTAGCTTCAGGACCATTCTTTCCCCCTACACCCCTAGCCCAACTTGCTCTTTTGTACCTCTGGTTCCTATGTCAGGGCCATAACTTGATAAATCCTCTCAACTTGTACTTCACCGATACATCTGGTTGGCTATTAATTATCATTTTCGTCCGTGATCGCGGCATCTAAAAGTTTTGGCACTTTTGGTTCCTTTTTTTTTTGGGGCGTCTTCAGGCAGCCCTTCCAGTGCACCGAGGTAAATACAATCTAAGACCTGGGCATCACATGGGTTGCGTCCTGTCCTAGTCCTCAGGGATAACTGAATGAGACGGTTGAAGTATTTGGGGAATCATATCATCACTGATGCACTTTGTTTTACATCTGGTTATGGAATATCCACAGACTCTTATTTATGCTGCTATTTTGTGAATGCTTGATAGACATAATTTCTTACTTTTACACTTCCTCTAACTTTCTAAGCAACACTAGTAAATTTTCCTTTAAAAATTCACTTCGTTTTTCGTCACGAATTTTATTTTTTTCATCACGAATTTTATACACACCATTTTTACATGTCAACGACACTGGAGTTACATTAATAAATCAAGCAGACACAACCGTTCACATATCTGTACAAACAAACAAACAAACTATAAAGGAAACCCCCTACAACAAACAACGAACGAACAACGAACGAACAACGAACGAACAACGAACAACGAACGAACAACGAACGAACAACGAACGAACAACGAACAACGAACGAACAACGAACGAACAACGAACGAACAACGAACGAACAACGAACGAACAACGAACGAACAACGAACAACGAACGAACAACGAACGAACAACGAACGAACAACGAACGAACAACGAACGAACAACGAACGAACAACGAACGAACAACGAACGAACAACGAACAACGAACGAACAACGAACGAACAACGAACAACGAACAACGAACAACGAACAACGAACGAACAACGAACAACGAACAACGAACGAACAACGAACAACGAACAACCAACGAACAACGAACAACGAACAACGAACAACGAACAACGAACGAACAACGAACAACGAACAACGAACAACGAACGAACAACGAACAACGAACAACGAACGAACAACGAACAACGAACAACGAACAACGAACAACGAACAACGAACAACGAACAACGAACGAACAACGAACAACGAACAACGAACAACGAACAACGAACAACGAACAACGAACAACAAACAACGAACAACGAACAACGAACAACGAACGAACAACGAACAACGAACAACGAACAACGAACAACGAACAACGAACAACGAACAACGAACAACGAACAACGAACAACGAACAACGAACGAACAACGAACAACGAACAACGAACAACGAACAACGAACAACGAACAACGAACAACGAACAACAACGAACAACGAACAACGAACAACGAACAACGAACAACAAACAACAAACAACAAACAACAAACAACAAACAACAAACAACAAACAACAAACAACAAACAACAAACAACAAACAACAAACAACAAACAACAAACAACAAACAACGAACAACGAACAACGAACAACGAACAACGAACAACAACCAACGAACAACAAACAACGAACAACAAACAACAAACGAACAACGAACGAACAACAAACAACGAACAACGAACAACGAACAACGAACAACAAACAACAAACAACAAACAACAAACAACAAACAACAAACAACAAACAACAAACAACAAACAACAAACAACAAACAACAAACAACAAACAACAAACAACAAACAACAAACAACAAACAACAAACAACAAACAACAAACAACAAACGAACAACGAACAACAAACAACAAACAACAACAACGAACAACAAACAACGAACAACAAACAACAAACAACAAACAACGAACAACAAACAACAAACAACAAACAACAAACAACAAACAACAAACAACAAACAACAAACAACAAACAACAAACAACAAACAACAAACAACAAACAACAAACAACAAACAACAAACAACAAACAACAAACAACAAACAACAAACAACAAACAACAAACAACAAACAACAAACAACAAACAACAAACAACAAACAACAAACAACAAACAACGAACGAACAACGAACAACACT